>JAULCE010084433.1:0-12854 GCA_032359355.1 Macoma nasuta | reverse complement strand
ACATTCGCTCTTCCGAATTACGGACGCGAATGTCGTGTTAATAAGATGCAATGGCGATTCTTAGAAGATAATCAAATCAACCGACATTTATTATTTTGATGTGAGTAGAAATAATATAAATGATAATATAAATATAAGAAATAAATGTCATCTCGCTGGGTTGATCGGTTTGTAAACTGCAACGGGTCGCGTGCAAAGTTAATGTTAACACCTTCGGGGTTTACGTACTTTGCACGCTCCCCGCTGCAGTTTACTAACCGATAAACCCCAGCGAGACGACGTTCATTTCTGAAATAGAATCGTCTGGTTTTTCAGTTTTCTCTTTGTTTATTAACAATTCTTGCATTTGTAGAATCGCTTTCAGGTACCCTTTACTTGGCAAGATTTCATGCGATTGACAAATTAAAACAAGGAATGAAACTACAGTTGCAAAATAGAGGAATACATACAGACAGAATTCTACAATTCAAATATCCTAAAATCTACTAAACAGACCGTGTCGTGCCGAGTAGCATATCATATTAAAGTCCGAGATAACCCAATTTTCTTTGAAAGCAAAAGTTCTGCATTAAAACGAAAAGTGATAAACAGCAGTATTTGTTTAGCCCTTACGTAAGTAAGTATCAATAGAGATCAAGAAAGGTATGGATAAGTCCAAATAAAATGATATTACGTAAATAAAGACAATCGAATTTTGTCCATATATGACATAACGCAATCTGGAAAATTATTGGACTATAATGCTATACTTGCCAAGCTAAAATGACAAAGGACTTTTAAACAAAAAATAATTGTTTATTAATGAGATCTAGAATTGAATTTACTTTCGCAAGAAACTTTTCAGTTACTTATATCTAATGTAGAAGTAAAGTAAAGGTTTACATAAAAAAAATCTGTAATTGATTAACACGTTTTAGGATTAAATAATTTATTGTTTTACGATGTCAATTGTTTATATGTTCATATGACAGTTATGATAGGGATAGAAATTGCTCATTATGTTTTAAAGGAACTGTTTATGTGTGTATTTCAGAGAAAAACAAGTTCGAACAACACGCATATTTAAAAATAGCTGCGAATACGCAACTCGATATACCATGGTGCATTCTAAACTCCCTACAAGTAGTATAAAATCGATCCTTTACGAAAGTAAGTAAGCTATTAACGTAGGAAAGGCTTCATACATTTGTGCTGTCATTGATGCAATATAAAATGGGCCACGTCATGCGAAAAGGGGCACTCGGACAAAGCAAACAGTGAAGCCCCAGACCCGTAGCATGTTAAAATAAACTACGAACATCGGTAACACTTTTGGACATTCAAAATACAATGTTGTAGCACGCTTGGGATTGATATTTTATCCGTTGATCCGGTGGTTATGTTTTTGCAAACGTAGAAAATAAAAATAAAATATGCATTTATCAAAACGTTCCGATCATACGGACACTTAGTCATATGCATGCGTCCGTTGGTGATAAAAATTAAACCATGCTAGGTAAGCACATATAATGCTTTCATTAGGGCTTCCTCTTAATTTGAATGTGAAACGTGAATGTCAATAGTTCATATCAACTAGCTGACACGCTTTTTGTCGTGTTTAACACTGATAGTGAGTACAGTGTTTGGGTTAACTCTATTTGAAAAATAACAAAACATCTTGGCGTAAATAATACCAAAACTGTAAAATTAAAATCGTGTCAAGAAAGACATAACTTGACAGGAACAGTTTACAGTTTAAACATTACCATACTGTTCCTATTAACTTTTCCACCAGACAATTTTAATAAATTATACCATTTTATGTTAACTTAATATAAGAGTGGGGTGTATAATGTTCATCATTTATTGAAAAAAGGATTATCCTTGCCTTTGAAAGATTAGGCAATAATTAAATACGCTTTTAAGGGATCAGTTTAGGTGATTGAACGACCACTGTTCAAGGGCATTTCAACCATCACTTATACGCCAATCCGTTTTGTAATGAATGTGAAACAACGTGAAACAAATTTATTGCACTAGGGTACTTGTTCATCATTTGTGTATTTATGACTGTATTAAAAACAATCACGTGATTGTTTGTTTGCTTAGATAACCTTTACATGTACACTGATAAACACTTATTTTTACGAATGCTCCGATGTACTAAAACATATTCTATATATTCTAATTTTCACGTTTTGTCGGATTTAAAAAAAATAGCACGGGGTTTTAGAAAAATACCGACGCAAACTTATAAAGCTACGTAGGTATAATATTTGCCAAACATTAATTAAGCATTCTAAAGCAAAGTAAGTGCCAAAATTACCAACGTGGCAGATACATGTTTTTTGAATAACAACAACGATACCATGCTTCAGATAAGCTTCATAACGCAGCAATTTAGACATCAGTGATATATTGTTTTAGGAAAAACAGGAAAAAACCCGGCAATGTAATGAGTAGTTCCACAGTTTTCTAAACCTGGACTCCTTATCATCAATGATCAAACCAAAAGCTAACCGGTTCTTTAAAATGAATTAATTTATATTGAAACTATTTTTCGTCAGGATCAACTGAGTCATATAAACTCTCCAAATAGACTTGAATGATAAAATTAATAAGCCACATTGAGAAACACCATTGGATTCGTATGTTGAGCTGCTTGTTTTATATGCATTTGTAATCAAGTCCGTTTGCAATGCCATTGAGCAAATATTACAAAACGCATCTATATTATATTATTCGAGTTCGAAATATGATGAGACACGTTTCAACAGCAATTGGCACTTCGCTTTTTATTTGCTATTGAGACCGATACTTTACCTCCGGCTTATCAAAAGAATGATTAGGGAATAAAAGTGCCATTTTTATTCGTTTTGAAACTGTTATAAGAAATGAAGCAACGAGCAAATTCCCAATTTCCACAATCTCGCCTGACAGATGGGCGCTAAATTGCTCTTCTGTAGAAGAAAGGGTTCTAACCAAGCAGCACACACTAATTTTAGACGTATCTACACCGAAAGAGTCTAATGAAAATATGAGAATTTAAGCAAAGGAAATTTTTATTTTGTAAAAGAGTTTAAATCAATGTAGGAAATGGATCATTTGCTCGCTATAATCAAATGCTCAATTTTCAACAATGATTTTAGAAACTAGCCAAAAGGCTCTTCTGTGTGGGAAAGGTTATACCACGTGTAAGCGTTGTTTTGCGTAAAGGCATATTTAGCTTAATGAATATTTATGTCTCAGCATATATGAATCCACTACTAAAGTAAATTAACTTAACAGTACAGACAACCAGCGTGCGACTACCTTCCCCCTTAACGCTGTTGATTCGATCCTTGCTAGAGGTGCAAACTGTACATGTGAGAAAGTCTTCCGGCTGGATTAGCTGTTGAACAGTAGTGTATTACCACTTGACAAAATGGCAGAATTATTGACGAGGAGACATAACCTTCAAAACAAATGTATTTATTGAAAATTCTGCATTGGTATAAAACTATGGATTGTCTATGTTATGACATGCATTGACCGATTTTTACTAGATTGAAACGTTCCAAAGTGTGTCATAACATCATGTTTTCAGACAAAGTATAAGGTATTGAGCGGAATTGTTCCCCGACATTCTATACCTCTTTGGGGGAACAAAAGATGAACCATAATGTATACTACTGTAGACACATTACATTAGGACATTGATGATGTTGCCACTACATTTGAGTAGAAATCTAGGAATTTAATGGTAATCTATTGTATATTTAATCACAAATACTACTTTCTTATTTTTATTTTTGTTTGTTTGAACAGCAAGGTTACTACCGTTCAACTTAAAGGCGTTTGAGGTCAAAATAAAAATATTGCGTGCGCTATAGCAAGTATTTCCGGTACAACAAAAACAGGTAAACCACGATTTTGGGTGACTGGACTGCAATGCATGGATCCTCAAATGCTTCTTGTTAACCACAATATTACATTCTACCTGAGTAAAGTTCAACACCGTTGTCAATGACTCGGTAAAGTTGATGTTGTGCTTAAATCGAAACTACGATATGAAATATAAGCATTATAGGTGCTTGCTCTTTGGATACGTCTACAAATTGGAGACACAATCATTTCGAACTATGGATAATTCGGACTTAAACAAACACGGTAATCGCTTACTGCAGATAAAAGATAATGCAGAAAGCTTTTAAACACGCGTCCTGTATTACTGTAATGCTGCATTCAGCGCAAGTCTGTCGTCAAGTCCAAAAATTCATCTTTAATTAAATGAAAGCTGTATACAGGTTGTACTGTACCATGTTCATGACTTTTATGTAGACGTGTTGTAAAAAACAAAGTGCGTTTTATTTGAAATGAAAAATGCATTAGCACTCCTGTTGTTTTTAAAGAGGGCTTAACATTATCGACGCATAAAGTTAGTGTTTCCGGTTAATTATCTTTTGCGACTCGTTTGATTGTATCTTTGGTAGATTAAGATAGTATATTTTGATCAATACCTGTTACAGCTGCTACATCCATTTCTGCAAACGTAAACTGATTTATCAGCGCTCAACGTCACCCTACACAACGTAGCTCCTCTTTGATGCGCATGGACAAATCTACACATTTGTGCCAAAGGTGTACTTCACGTTTACCAAACCAAACGAAAAAGAACGATATGCAATACAACATAGTCTGGTTTGGTTTTCTCTTTAGGAACATTATTTAACATTATTAAAGGATCTTGCCTTTCGATTTTCTATAGTACTTGCTATTTGTTTCTACTAAAACATAGTATCGGCAGATTAATCGTTTTCATAAAAGTTTCAGTTGCAAGTTAAATAATATCAACTTATTTAATTTAATAATACAATGTCAAACATATATGTTTTTTTAATTGTCCTAAAATTTCACAATGTGACTAACTATGTTTGTAAAATGGTAAGTCCCTATACAAACACAGCCTTTAAATGCGGTGTCTAATTAGAAACACATACTGCATTGATTACACAGAGGTTATCATTATTTGCAATAATATTATATATAGTTAGGAAAAAATAACTTGACTTTTTGTTCCTATTCCACAAGCAAGACACTATCACTTTTTGTAAATAAAGAAACGCGTTTGCGCCAATGAAAAGTCGATTCAACTTCCAAACACATCTAGACAGATCTAGACAGCTGGTTTTATTCATCATTTATTGGCAGTTTTTATGACTAGGGTGTTCCATGATTGAATAGCAAATTGCGTCATTAAATTTACGACAGGTCCCGACAGACATATTAAATGTATATACGAGTTTGTATTTGCTATAAGAACATTACAGACCACAGAAATTTGCAACGAAAACCCCATAATGCAACAAATTGCTTAAAAGGAAACATACCGATCACGAAATATTGAGTGAAATCGTAGGAATAAAACAAACATTATTCGATTGGAAGGAAACATGCACAAGTACAGGGGTAAATCAGACTAGTTTACCATCTGTTTTAGACATGTTACAAAGCGCCCGAATAGTCCCGACTCATATATCGCAGAAACATCAAATAATGACGGATTATAACCAGGCTATTACCCAGAAGTCATCAGTCATGTGTAACTGGTGTCATTATAGATCGCATTGCCCCATTCCACTTTTTTGAATTTTATATAAATCGCCATCAACGATTTTGTGGAAGGACATTTTTAAGATTTCACCTAAAGGAAACTTTGAAGTTGGTAAACCTCGATATCGATAACCACTTACATAAACATGAATGTGATGTTCTTCAGATTAACAAAAGCAATATTCATAATGTCGTTCTTATTCTAAAGACTAGTATGTGCCATGCCATTTACAAATTCTTCCATTACAACGTGCAATTTACTAAAAAACCAATCATGTTAGTTTTGTCAAATCAATAATTTTTTAAAACATCTCATAAAATCATATTTTGAAGACGATATATATATTCATATTTGAAATCGTTCTTCTCAAGAGGTCTCACGTCACAACTGAAAGTGTGTAACTCAGATTGAAGCGTTGAGCTCGTCCTAGACATTTTCTCCACGCGGAACGTTTCACCTACAATATCCAAATAACGGGTAAACAGGGTTCTGGATAACGTGCGTATGTAAAATGCGAAAAAAAATAAATATTTTAGGTTAAAAACATTCAGTGTCACTGTACATGTGCTAT
The DNA here is from genome assembly GCA_032359355.1 of Macoma nasuta. Classification (NCBI taxonomy): domain Eukaryota; kingdom Metazoa; phylum Mollusca; class Bivalvia; order Cardiida; family Tellinidae; genus Macoma; species Macoma nasuta. The sequence continues at coordinate 6,711 of JAULCE010084433.1, read as the reverse complement.
GTGTATTGAGCACGAGATTATCGTGTTTTCGTGTATAGTATATACAGTGTGTTTTAGATAATCGTCACTGGAGGATTTGCTTAGGTATAAGTCAGTACTTGTTTACTCATCCTCCCACTCAGTAAAGTTTTCGTTAAGTGAGTGTCAGTTTAATTTGAAATTGAAAATTTAAAGTTTTTTCTTTTTGGATGATTTAATATCCAATAGGATTAAACGTAAGACGTTATGGTAGAGATATTTACGATTATTTCGAAATGACTAAGCTTTTTCTTTTATTTAATTGATATGAGTGTCTTGTAGCGTTTTAACTAGTTTTTATATAGGGCAAGCACGTCCAGGGAAAGCTGATGGAACAACATGCCATTTAGCAGTGGGCCGTGGAGCTGTGTGTTATCGACGTGAAAACTCCGCCATATGGCATTGACGCTTTACAGCATCGTTAGGACCATGGATGATGGGCGATTGCGGTCAAGTGTTTCAAGGTGTCATTTCAGATATATTCACATATAGACCCTAATCAATTGGCCGACAGAACTAGAGAGGGGGATTTAGATTTTCATCATCCCTTTTTGAGATAGGAGAAATCTACTAGTGATGTTGATTGGAGCAGTGGTTACAGACAATTAAGATATGATGGTTATATTTTCTGGTGCAGTGTATTTATCAATGTTGAGACCACTATGGCTGCATAACTTAGAGCATATTTAGTTTATAAATTCCGTTAAAGGTTAGAGTAGGCGTTTTGATAGCATAGCGTGAAAGTGTTGTCGTGAAGTACTTATATATGACGTCATCGATATGTGTTTATGCACGAATTCTCGTTGTCTGCAGTCTGAGATTTATTGGTTCTTTCTATCGGTCACTGTCACATTGTCCTTACAGAGTTATTTAAGAAGAATTAAAAAGTAATTGTTGCGTTTTTAACTAAAATTCTTACATTATGTTATGCATTTGTGAATGACACTTTCGTGCGTGTGGCCAAACAATGGGCGACCTGACATTTGACAAATTGGCACAGATTTCCAGAATGTTTACATACAAATATTTTTTATCTCTGGTCGTTTCTGGACGAGTCAATCGTATTGAAAGTGTCATTGTTTTTAAATTTCGTTAAATGACACACCAATATTATATTACTTTTCCCATTTAAGTAGGTGTTTGTTATATTTTTAGCACATGAATAAAACTGGTTGGTGAATAAAATAATTTATTTTCGTTTGAAGGTATATGTGAAGGGTAACCTGAAGATTGAATTGGATTAAAATTATATGTACTACTGACTGAAGAAAAATACCAATGCAAATGCCTTTTTCTATTAAGTCTTGTTTAGTATTCTACTCCTGAGTTAATCTTATTAGAAGATTAATAATTTATTTACGTTTGAGCGTAGCGAATTAGGAAATTAAATCCAGGTAACAAGAGTCGACTGTATTTCAATTACGCCATTATAAGAAAGGGATCATTGTTCGTTACGAGTAAATGCTTCATTTCTTACAACGTTTAAAAAACTCATCTGCTTAAAGGCGCTTCTATGAATTAAAAAGATTAAACTAATATTTATGCATGGATAATTCATCATTTATAAAAATAATTCCTTTTATTTAACGTTTACTTTATTTTACACTCACAAATATCAATTTGGTAATATGTGTTACGTATTTCCATGCATTGACGCAGATAATAGTATGCTTTGGCTTACCACTTATACAAATACATAATCATGCAACATGTGTTGACATTCAGGGTACGCGTTTGGTTTGGCTTTGAACGAACAGTTATCATATGAAATAAATAAGGGCTATAGCCCATTGTCTGCTGACCCGATGATAAAGTCTCAATAAAATCGTCAGTAAAATCTTTAAATAAGTCACACTACAAGAAATGCTGCTATGGTTAGTGAAGGTTGAACCCATTCCTCAACAAGCCATTTATTTAGATTTATTCACAAGTGAAACATCAAATGAAAACCCTGATGAAAAACATGGAAACCTATGCGAAAGGAAAATGCCAATTTTGAATTGCATTGAAAACAATATAATAACAGCTATATAGACATTATTCTTGATTTTATCTTAGTGAATTTCAGTCCTTGTACTCATGTCCTAAATATTTAAATCCCATGCTGTGAAAATTTTGCTTTCACACAGTATCTTCATGACTGGTCGACTATGGCCACAGCGAAATGATCTTTAAAATGTTCTTCTGATCTTTATGACATGTAGCGTATTGCCACAATGGATTGGCCTTAAACAGTACCGCATTATATTCATGACTAGTCGACTATGGCCACAACGAAATGATATTAAAATGATCATTAGATCTTTAGGACAAGTGACCTATGATTTGAGCAAACATTACCTATTCCGACGTGAAAGCTCAGTGAGCCTTCAGGTATGGGTATGCACTGATTGCCAAGACTATTAGTCAAAATTTGAATCAACCTGTATATCGATATGTTTGAATATTATCTATAAACTTTTAAAAGGCAAATCAACTGTTGCCACAGGTCACTTGTCATAAAGATCAGATTAATGTTTTAAAGGTCATTCATGTGCTGGTCATAACCAACAAGCCTACCAAGTTTGGGGGCCCTGGGCGAAAACATGCTCAAGCTATTGATTGGGAACCTTTTTTCAGCTAAAGGTTACATTGACCTTGACCCTTGACTCACTGACCTAAAAGTCAAATGGATTCATCTGCTGCTCAATACCAATTAGCCACCTATATTTGATGTCCCTGTGCCTAAGCGTTCTCAAGTTATTGATCGGAAACTTTTTTTCAGCTCAATAGGGTTCATCTGCCAACCTGCCTACTAAGCTTGAGGTACCTAGGTCCAAGCGTTCTTAAGTTATTGATTGGAAACCATTTGGTCTTTTGGATAGACATACAGAAAACCAGACAGACAGACATACCGATTGACCGACTGACCGACCGACCGAGTTGAGCAAAACAATATACCCCATTTTTTCAGAAAGGGCATACTTATCCATATGCCACAATGTTGCAAAAATGTTGTCAAAATCAATTATTTTAGGCATGTTTCATTCCATGTTTTATCATTCTTTTTTATCAGATGCTTTCGTTGTTGATGAATCTTGAAAAAGAAAAACATATGGCGTTAAGGGTTAAGGGTTAGTATTTATCAAGGGTCTTAAAGATTTAAAATGATATTTAGATATAGAGTTTCAAAACATTTAGTGGTGTAAACCTAAAGTTTAGACGTTGGTCGCAGTGCTATATTTGAGTAAGGAAAGAAGTCGTGCCGTTGGACCAGAAACCAGTCTACAAAGATGACCGAGGGTTCCGATTGCATTCTATCACTCTTTGGTACCTGGCCGAAGCGAATTGAAAAAATAATTTTGGCGTTCCTGCCGCGCTATTTATAACTTGACAAAGTTTACATTGTAACAAATGCATAGTTGTAAGAAGTACACGTGACAAAACGAGACGTTGAAATCAAGGATGGAAATACGCGATGATCATGACTTTTGTACTGTTTAACTTGTAATTTTGATGTTGTGGAAAACTACACCTTGGACAAATGTACGATGTAAAGTTTTAATTTTACAATTAGCAAAGTTGAAGACAGGCATTTGTAAAGTTTGACGTAGAATTTATGCATTTTACGGTATTGATTGAAAACATTTAACAGACATACATTTGTAAAGTTTGTATATAGATCTTGTTCTATATGCATTGTAAAACATTTAAACATTTACCAGATCGACATTTGTAAAGTTTGTATCTATGTATTTTATAGTATGCAATGTCGAACACTTGGGATGAAAATTCACCATGCACAACATTAATAATTTGGCGGCGATCCCTTTCCATAATAAAGGGTTACATAACAAACCTACGTTTATTCGGTCAGTATGAGTGATTCAGTCAGTAGGGGGTAGTCAGTAGTCAGTTTTCTATAACGAAATACTGGAACAATAAATAATAAAAAAAAACTCTACAATTATCCTTTTTCGCAATATGTACAACATGAAATAAGTAGGAATGAATTTTGAAAGAAAACAACGATAGGTATCTGACGAGTTTCGCACCCACGCCTAGAAGTCGAAAAGGTTCGGGAGTCCAAGTATATCCCTTACACCACATGTAATTCTTGATTGTTAATTCCGTCACATAAGAAACAGTTTGTGTCTCTGATTAATACAGCTTGAAATCAGTTCGATTTAATTTACTTTGTATTAGGTTTGTAACTCAGTCAATGTCATTAGCCAATGACTAATCAGTTTTTTTAAGAAAGTTAGCGTCATACATCTATTTCTGGTACTTTCTCATTGGTGGAAAATCTAGGTCAATCCTTATCTCATACAGCTTTCGCCGAAAAAGCTCATACAGAAAACGAGCATCTTGATACTCAAAATTCTGCATTATTACTTTATGTTCTTTGACGTAAAACAAGTTGTATTCAGCAAATAACTAATCATTTAAACATACCATTTAGCATATATCCCTGTTCAGACATTCTGCCTGTTTAGAGGTTCGTGTTATTGGCTGGCAACACAAAACAAATCGGTTTGATTAGTCATCGACATTCAAGGTGATTCCCTATGTCGAATTGACTTCTGCTTCCTAAATATAGTCGGAAGAAGTCAAAATAACATTCCAACAAGCCAGAAGCATACAAGAGTTTGTTCAACCAACCCAAAACATTAAAGAATCATTTAGAACTAACAATCGCCTAATCATATCATTACGACCCGTCGCCTGAAACAAATGCAAAGTGGGTGCATCTGTGCAGCAGTACTAAACTATAGGCAAACAGTCATTTAATTATGTTTAATGTACCCTTGCTCAGGTGCATAACATCATAGTATTTAACATTGCCATTTTGTGTTGCTTTCGAGTTTTCAACACAAAATTTGCAATGCCTACATGTGACCATACTTACACAATGGCTACCTTCAGGCTTACACACTATTATGTGGTCAGTAATTTACGATAACAAGAAAGGGATATGTAAAATCAGGTGTCTGGCACTTGAGTAATTTTATATTAAACATAATTAAATGACTCCATGCCTACATTTATCTTTAACTTATGGTTTACAGGTGCTCACAATTTATCTACACTTAGTACATTTAAAAACGCATACCCTATATATTTTTCAAATATCTCACAAAGATACGAAGATACGGTTATGAGAATAACACACATTTATAAACTTAAATTTATGCATATTTGAGCAACATTTCGTTACAAAATTTACATCATGGCTGTTGCAATCAGATGTTGCAAGTCACCGGGTATGAAAAAGAAAATCGCAAGGGTCAATAACAAGCACTTGGAACAAGTTTTAGGTGGAATACAAAACTGGGGCATTCATTGCAGGGAGGTAATTTGAGAACTGACGGCTTTCGTAATTGGTTTTACAGTCTAATAGCGGATAATAGTCCATAAAAATGTGTTTTTTTTCTCAAAAGGCCAATAGATAAGACATTGTGGCAAGCAGTGAATGCTTAAAGTTTATTTGAAATTATTTAAATTTTACGAAAATTGTTGTTTTGAAGAAAGGGCAATTATCTTGGTCAATAAGTTGGAACTGTTGAATCAGAAATGATGTTAAAAAAAACTGTGATGAGTGACAAATTATGACAAATATGTTTTTTTTTTAAAAAGCCCAAATCTGTCATAAACTATTTCATACTTTGATATTATGCATTTCTAAATGTACTAAGGTTATTTTGCAGGTGACAGATACGGTTAGTTTTTAATGCTTATGGTTGGCATTTGCATAGTATGTGTGAATGTATTCCGGCTTTATTTAAATATTTATCTCCAGACATTTGTTATAGGCAAAACTAATTTCATTGTTTTAAGTATCCTAACTTCACTTGGCTTATTTCATGGTTTCTGGGGGCCTCCGACTTGCAATCACTTGGACTCTCACCGGTGTGGGTTCGATCCTCGCCAGGGGTTAAAATCTTCATGTGAGAAAGCCTTCTGGCTGGCATGCGGTAGGTTAGTGGTTCTACCCAACTGTCTGTCTGTGAAACGGATTTCTGGGATCTTTCTCCACTTGAGGGTATTTCTCACCAGGTAATAAACCGAGCTTCGCGAAATGACTGAAATACTGTCGAAGCGACGTTAAAACTAACAAAACAAGCACACATTTTGTTTATTTCGCAACCGCTAGATGTATATAATCGCACGACGTTCCCTCCATGCGGTACACATTCGCATAACTTTGAGCATCAACAATGAGTTTTCCATGTATTCAGTTTTCGCTTTTTAAAGTTAACTCATGTTTTTGACATTTCTTCTGGGATTTAAAGTGACTGCAAAATTGTTAATTTTACACAGTATCACCCGAGTCTAGCCAAATAAGGTATTATGGTGTTTTGGGTTTTTGGAAAAATGTCGATCGTATTCGGATGGTCAGACCTAAAACACTTTTCAAAATGAAACAATTAATAACGGCGTTGGCGTTGGCTTTTCCAGCTTCCAGCTTGGTTAAACCTTTTAGTGAAAGGCCTTACTCAGACACAGTATATGTCGTTGCTTTAAAACTGCACACACTTAGTCGTGGTCATAAAATAATCTTGCACTTCAAATTCCATAACTCTGGAATTCGTTCTAATTTAAGTGTGCCCCTTTTTGGACCTAGTCATTTTGCATGCAATGCCTTTTTTTCAGACACAGGGTATGATGTTGCTTTGAAACACACACAATTAATAATCCTCATAACATGAACTT
>JAULCE010084432.1:0-20563 GCA_032359355.1 Macoma nasuta | reverse complement strand
CGACAAATTTAAAGGTTTTATGTCTAATTCATGCCTTAACCGAAACTTAGTGCAAAACAAAGAACAAGGGTTTACCTTTATGGTAATGTTTTAAAGTTGAGGGACTGTTTAAAGTTAGTATTCACAAAGCATTAAAGAAATATTTTTTTCATATTTTAGTTTCGTTTAAACCGAGTTCGAGATAACGAGAGTCCACTGGTTATATCAATTTTCTGAATTTTGTACCTTTAGAATATTTTATTACAAATTGGTTTACCCATTCCTCACGAGCTGTTTTTATACTTAATGCAAGAAAAGAATATAAATTTAATGAAACATACAAAAACCTGGGCAAAGCGAAAATGACAATTTTGTTATGTTTTGCAATAGAGCATTTCCTACAATTATTTCAAATGTTTTAAACAGTCCATTTCCATTAATGTTTTAAGTAGTCATAGTTACTGAGCCATTGTGTAGGAAATAATTAAACAACAAAGAAAGGAATACGAGAAGGCGGGAGTCGTGGAAAATTCGTGCAAGTAGAGCTTATTTATTAACCTACAATGGGAGAAACGCTAGTTTTTTCCTTCTTACCTGTTAAACACGGATCATATAATATTATTTATAAAAAGCTTGTAGCCAGATCATACGCCGAGTGATGCGGCGTCTGATCTTGCTTCAGACTGTTTGATAACCTTATATAAAAGCCTTTATATCATAAATGACGTCGCCAGCGTGATAAAACGTCATTATATATATATCTAGTCATATATGCTATATAGCGACGTTATATGTGTTTAGCGCTGATAATTATCGGATTGAAATTTATGATATAAATAGTATATAACATTCGTGGTATTTCAATATTGAATTTATGAGACTCGTTTTCTAACATTGATAAAAACTTGCCAAGGCTCGTTTTTTATCAATTTTAAAATCTAGTTTAATAAAGTCCATATTGAATGACCATTCATGTAATATCCTCTATTTACAAATAGTAATAATAATGTCATTATTTCATACTATCAGCATTTTGTTTGCGTTTCGTAAGCGTTGAAGCGGTAAAGCAGAGCGTTTTTTGTACAGGAATTAATCTACATCCAAAGATTGAACAACAAATGTATTCCAATCTTATCTTTACGTTGTTTATTGCAAGTGCTCTCCTGCTGCAGGTGTGACTTTTGGGAAGGTCACTGATTTAGTCCATCTTAGAACCTCGCCCACCAATTCCGCCTCTCAAACTGCCTCTATCACCATCTTCAGAATAGAAAAGAAACATACTATTAAATAAACAATATGTTAACTCTAGCCATGCCGCAAAAATGGTCCGTTGAATTCTCGTCTGCAAGATCTCTTTACCTTGCTCGATTTGTTCGAAATTTGGCGAAAATGTTGACCGAGCGTCAAACAGCTCGGATCCGGACCAGACGCTAAACTGGTTATCGACATTAATAAAATTATGCTCGCGATGAGCGTGATATGGGTTTATTGTGGAGACTGTCATCCTACCAATGAGAAGAATGGGTCGAATACAAACTATACCAATCCAAATGATTCATATTTATTAACCGCGGTACATGTTATAATGCGTAAGCGCATGAAAAAGCGCAGTGTAAACTACTTTATTTGCCATACTAAATTTCGAAACAATTATTTTTCAATTATTGCCATGCTGCTCTTGGTGGGTTCGGCAACTGACTAAATGTACTACATGAGCTTGATTTGTATATACGAATAAAATAGATTTCAGAGCATTACTGGTTTGTTTCGTTGGCCTTTACGTTGCTTCGACAGTATTTCAGTTATCACGCGACGCCCAGCTAAGAACTTGTGAGAGATGACCCCAGTGATCGACCTATTTTTTCGGACACAAGAAGGCATCTGGGAAGAGCCACTTACTTTGGCAAGTCAGTCGATGACTTCTACTCGTGAAAAATCTACCAGTCCAAGACCGGAATCGAGCCAACTACGTGTAAAAGCGAAGAAAAACTAAACGATTGAGAGTCGAATTCTATAACCCCTAGGTCACGGAAGCGGCACTGTTGGATACTGTTTGTATTAAAGAATGGATTGCAATTAATAAATCCTGTTTAAGAATATAAGGGCAGCTGTTGGACCAGTGGTGCTGGTAGAGTGCCAGTACTTTGAGCGAAAGAAAACCAAATAAAGATATATTCTATGAAACTAAGAATGAATCAGAACCCTTATGATTCCAATCGCGTCCATAGTAACATCATCAACCATTTAAGATTATATACAATCTGTTAGAAACTTAAACAGCAGTTTCACCAAATTTCAAGCAAATCAAAAGAAGTAATAATGATGCAGGCGAAATTTTTGCGGCAAAATTGTGCTGGCATATATTAACTGTGTGCTGTCAAGGTATGTTGACATATACTTTATCACATGAACACCATTATCCTCGATTTGAGAAAAACACACGGAACATCAGTCTCCAACATGTGTGATAACAAACACCGATTTGTATTCATACGCGCCGCATTTGCATACACATATATCTTAAGGTGATACAAACAATTCATCATCCGTTTTGTAAATCTCTTATATAAATAATAAAACGAATACTTCCTAGAAGCGTTTTTTGTCGCCTTTGTTTAAGATGACTGTTGAACACATTTGTTTAAAAAAAACAGCATTTGCTCGTGATGAGTAAATGCTTCATGTCTAGCAATTTTTCAAAACTTTTCAAAACCCTTCTTTTGCTCATAAATATACATTCTGTTCATCACATTCTTTCATTGTTGATAGATCTTAAATAGCATATGGGGTAAATGGTTCAACAAAGCGCTATATATATCACATTCAATCGCTAAAACACAGCAACTCTCACCCATGTCAGTTTGTTGGTAACTAAATGACACCAGTAGCAAAGCTACAGCAACCGTGAAAAAATACTTCATGCTTCTGTCTCCTTGTCCTACAAATGATGATGATACTTGTCGATGATTATTCGCGTTATAAATAGGATACTGACTGGAAGTGTTAGACGTTACACATACCGTTTACGTTGCAAAGTTTTTCGTAACCTTATATAAAGTAGTATCTTGCTTTATCTATACTATTCTGAAAGAGTGAATTCAAACAAATGCATTTCATATGTAACATAAATATCAAAATAAGTTTAATTAAACAGAATAAAATGACTCGAAATAACATTTTCTTTGTGCCTAGATTTTCATCCGTTTCATTAGATTCATTCCTTGTGGAAATGTATAAAAATCCATGGAGTAAAGGGTTGCAGCTTTATGCACATATGCTGTAAAAACATTCCCGTGATCTTTACGGTAGTTCCCATAAAAACAACAACAACGGTACCCGTTGATGCATTGCATTGCGGTAAACAGCTTAGCCATTTCTGCGAAGGAAAAAATGTGATCTTAATGTTAGATGAATTTAAACATGCCTCGTTTGTATGTTAAAAGAATGTGAAATTTAAGATTGCTCTAGGACTAATATTTTTCCCGCCTTATCTGACACGTAGCAGGTATTGTTTTGCAGTATTTACACGATAATAAATTGCCATCATGAAATCAACCCCACCCAAACACGTGACTTAGTGCTGTTGTTAATATTGTGTATTTTGAGTTGATCATTTGAATGCATATTCTTACTTTGTTATGTGTTGTTTATTGTAACCCTGAACATCATAACTCTAATCTTGCACAAACGACATTAATGAATCCGAATAATAGGGTTCCGGAAAAAGCCAAAGTGTATTTAATTATTTTTGATTAACAACCGACACTTTTAGATTTGATGAAATGAATGGCGTTTTGGTATCTTAGTACAGACACGTTTATAGCCTACGATAAAATTATCGTTCGCTCAAAATATTTCCTGCTACATTCTAAAAATAGTCCAATTTTCTTCAGACTTGCCATACCTTTTTCAGAGTATAGCGTCTGCTTACGAATCGGGAGGTCCAGGGTTCGATCCCCGGGCCGGGTCAAACCAAAGACTTGGAAATTGGTAGTAATGACTTCCCTCCTTGACGCTCAGGATTTCCGGTTAACATTACACTGGTTCGTCGGTGTCGGAATAATGTGCCCGGCCGGGTTTCAGTCCCAGGTTTACCTCATAAGTCATCAGGAGAGTCGATTTTAGAAATACTGAGCCGTTGTGGCACTCACCTAACCAAAGGCACAGCACCATGCAATACCGTTGTACGGCGAACGAAAACAAACAAACAGATGCCGATATATACAACGTCAGATCAGATTCAAAGCTATTTGAATGGAATAGCAAAGTAAGGGAAAACCAAGTATTATAAATCGTTTATAATCATATTTTACTACAACGGAATTCAAGATTTACTGATTTATGTATACACTACACTTTTAATACTGTCTTTAAAATAGAGTCTAGAAGTTATTGAAATACATGTCATAGTCCCTTTCATAAAGTTTCAATTTTTTCAGGAATGGAGAGTTGACCTTGAAAAGACATATTTTAGGGATTTTAAAAGCAATATCAATGTCGTATATCATTTTGTTAATATAGTGGTGGGTGTATTTGAAGTCGGAGAAAGCTATCGTATCAGTCTATTTCTAAAAAGACAATTAAGATTCGGCCTTTCAGGACTCTCGTCTCCATTTCAGGAAAGGTCGGATACTCTTACTTTCTCCTTAGCATAACGATGTCAAAGTACAGAAAAGAAAATGAGCTAATTTACCTATCTCATAAATATAGTACCTTAACGGTTCTTGTCTATATCAAGTATTGTTTTAATGTTTCAACCATTCTATTAAAAAAACTTCGAATTGTCAAACTTAGTCAATATATATAGTGACATTTGTCCAATAATGTAGACAAAATCAATATTGCTATTCTATTTTGACAGATATTGTTTCTTTCATGGGGGTTTTATTAATCGTTTCAACGGTAACGTAAAAATATTGCCTTACTATAAGTGTAAAACAGTTTAAAGTAGAGTAACCCTGCGTCTCATTCGGATCCAGCTGGCGGACGCTCAGACATTTTCATTGTTTTTTAAGAGAATCGAACAAGGTTAAAACATCAGAAAGACGAAAATTCAGCGGACTATTTTGCTGGCGACAGGATAAGGGTTTGATAGGACTACGGTAGCATATTCCTGCCAAATCCATTTTCTTCTGGTGCTTATTTTTTTATTAAAAAAGAATCTGCGAAAATGCAACGGTATATTTTCGCACCTTTTCCGGTCTAAATTCAACACAAATCTTTATGAAAACGCAAAAAATCTAAACAAAAGTGCAAAAAAGTTCCCTTGCCCTTCCGCACCTTTTATTTAAGATGCCTCGAGTAGGACTAGAAGGGAAAAACGCGACAATTGACGGTCAGTTTTTACACTTTGCTTTCCGAGTGAATATTGACTTTTGATGAAAAATACGGCGCAAAAGTGCAACGGTACATACTCAAGACACCGAGATAACATTACGGATACCTTGCCAAGGATAATTCAGATAACTGTCGAAAAACAAATAAGAAAATGTACCGTTGCACTTTCGCGTTGTATTTTTCATAAAAAAGTCAATAGTTAACCCGAAAATAATGAGAAAACTGATCATCGATTGTCATGTTGTTTTTCATCAGGCCTTCTCAGGTCATCATAAACAATGCGAAAATGCAAATGCACACTTTTGCACGTTTTAAGAATGTTTTGTGGGGTTTTATTAGATTTGTGTTGGACTCATACAGAAAAATAGATGCGAAAATGTACCGTTCACATTCGCATCTTTCTGCAAAGTGAAGCAAAGGCGCTGGGCGAAGTTGAATTTGGCAGCATAAGGATCCTTGAATTTCTTCAATAACTATAAGTATGTGTTGTTAAACATTTACATTTATCGTGGAGTTCAACAAAACAAATGAAAATACTTACCCGACTGTTTGATATTACTTCTTAGATAGTCTACGTGCAATGATGGCCGGGTCTTACAGTAGCTCTTTTATAGCAGCACAATGGTCAGTTGCACACATGTCCACATTAGAGGCATTGATGCCGACTGAGTTTCACATATATATATATATATATATCATCTTGCAACTGCAGTACTGACGGTACATGTTTGTCTGCAATAACATACAGTCGGATCACGTCACGTCGAAGTTGATGAGATTGCGGGGGTTTAGGTGTGATCCAGACTGCAAAAAATATCAAAATAGGACAAAGTACAGTGGGAGAAACGTATTTTTACCATCTAACGCATTAGACACTGAACACTCGGATTCTGATCTTGTTCAAAACTGACAATTATAGTAATAAGATTTTAAAAAAATGACTAGAAAACTGTAAAATTTGCATTTCTTTTAGATTATGTTAGCGTTTAAATGGTAAGAAACAACGATTCTCTCCATGAAATATATACATCCCTTAATCAGAAAGTCCACATATCACTTAATTCTTAAAATGTCCGAAAATATTTTATTTGTCGTTGGCAGTGCTGCAGAATTCGATATGAGGGCTCTTTTCGAGCCTTTCGATGGGAGGCTGCATTGATTGTCCATTCGAACCTTTCAGTTTGCTTAAGTCATCTCGTCTCTAGTAATTTTGGAAGTACACAAGTATTTCTTTCAGATAACCATCGAACTGTGAACATTGAACGTGCATAGGCCTGTTTTTCAGCATGTAATTTGTTGGGCAGTTCGCCTCTTTTTTCCTGAAGTGCAATTATTTTGGATCTTACAAACTTGATCGATCCCGGTTCGAATATCTTGCAAACGTCCTCATAGGTCAAATACATAATCAGATACTATATATAGACCGACATTTTTGTTTCAAACATTTGGCTTGCTTCACTCAATATCACGTACACATATGTAATACGTGTCCTAGATTTAAAAAAAATGTTAATAAATCACAAAATATTTGGCATGCCATTTAACAATGTCACGTGAAAAACTTAATACGTGTCCTAGATTTTAAGCAGGTCAATAAGTCACAAAACACTTAGTTTGCCCTTATTTTAAATATGTGCCCCAGATTTAAAGCGGGTCGATAAGACCGTAAATTTGAAAGGAAACCCACCGTGGTATCATCTTGTTTAACTTTTTACCCCATATTAATATACATCAACCGACGCCTCTTTATCAGATGAAGATTAAAAACAATGAGAGAAATGGGATATTTTCTCATAATTAGCAAATGCTTCATTTTCCACAATATTTGCGTATGGCAATTCAAAAACAACATTTTCCTTTTATATAGATTTTTAATCATTCCATCAGATTACATATTTTCTAAAACTATTATTTGGCGAAAAAGGATAAACCACTTATCTTTTAAAGTTATACAAGGTTGGTTTCAACAACAATACATTTTCACATAAGGAGATTTAATTTTGTTTCGAAGATAAAATCTGTTGCAGTGCTTATCACGCTTCTCTGTACCTTTTAACTTTTATCCATCGATCGCGATCATAATGAAAACGTCAACCAGCATTGTTTCGGTGTCTGAAAGGGGTCCCAGCTGTTTGACACACAGGCAACAGTTTCACCAAATTTCAATAGAATAGTACATGGTTAAAAGATCAAGCAAACGATAATTCAGCGTACTATGTTTTGCGACAGGGTAAGGGTTAGAAATGATAAACACTGATAATTTAGTCAATGCGCGCGTTATAGATGTTGATGTCGATTTCTGCATTCACGCTTTGCCTTACTTCTAAGAATACGATGATCTATTGAAACATCTGAAACTCGCTATTTTGATTTGACGTCACGCTAAACAACGGGTTAAGGTTTTTTAGTGTCGTTTAGAACATGACTTCCTGTAAACTTAAATAGATACGGGTTTTCCAGTACTCAACTATTTCCAGATTTGTAACAAACAAGCATAGTCGGCCTATACGTCAAACAAATTTTCGAAATATAACAAACGCCGGTTTACGTTGAGTTCCTGATAAAATGTAATTCTGTGTCTGCAAAAACCATTGCTAGCTCAATAACAATGTAACTCTTCGTGCAAGGGCGGCAATATGAATATAGATCTTTGTGTGCCTTGAAAAGAGTATTGGTCATTTTAGGCATATCTAGTCAATAAAGTGTTTTTTTTTATTTATCATTTCATACTTTCATCATTTGGTTATCATTGCGTAGGCGTTAAAACAATAACGTTTCTCCTACTGTACATGTATTTAATTTATTTCCAAAGATTAAAACTTCTATTCCAATTTTATCTTTACGTTGCTTTCTGATAGTGCTTTCCTGTTCCTACTGCAGGTGTACTTTTTGTGAAATTCTCAAAACAATGTGTTAGGGACAAAACATTGCGACTCTAAATGATTCATATTTATTTATTGCGGAAATCAAGTTTTATCGCAAATACAAATACAATGCATTAAGTTCTTAGAGCATATTTGATTGCCAGACTAATACAATATAACTGATGGAACAAGACCACCGTAGCCCACTTATTCCTTTTGGCACAGGTAGGCATCTTGGTCGAACAATCAATTAAGAGCCCCACAAGAAAATCCGAACCAGCACAAGACCGGGATCGAACATATCATACTCGTATAGGGCCAAGCGAATTTGATTCGAATACTATAACGTACTGGAACTAATGAAATTTAGAATTTTCCCGGTTTATGTTGTACAGACATAACTGATTAAGATATCGATATTTCTTTAATCCTTTACTTAAAAAAGGCTCTTTTTTGAGCCTTTGTTAAAAATGACTTTCAAAATCATTTGGAGAATAGACGCATTGTCATGAGTTCATGTGTAACATCTAAAAAAATCCAAACCGAACTGCGGTTTCTGAGAGTTTTGAGCCTGTTCGTACGCCTATTTGATTCGCCTTCGATTTCGATTCCGTTTTCAATTTAATTATTATCACGAAATATGTATCGGTTATCTTTACAATAGCTAATTTATTTTGATTTGCGTCCACTGTAAAAACAAACAAATGTTTTGAATCTAATTCGTAGACGCCAATTCAATCAGCATTTGGCCCTGAATCATTTTTGGGGAATAAATTACTCATTATAGAAATACTATTTTTTCTTTGAACAATGAAATATCAAGTATTAAATATATTGCGGAAAAAAGATAGAAAATGCGACTCACTATGACAAATACGGAATAATAGCTTCGCAAACCGGTTCAATCAAGATCAGGCCACCACGTATTTGGCGTGCCGTCAATCTCGATCTGGACTATTTGATACTCGTCTGAAAGCTACGATAACATTTATTTACCTTGTTCATTTTTCATATAAACCGGTTGGTCGGACCACAGCAGTCTGACAGACAGACAGACAGACAAGCAAAGCTTAACTGTTCCCTCCATACACCACGCCACTACTAGTACTACATTAGTCTTTATCGCATTTGACATGGCAATCTGACACTACAAAAACGAAGCAGACTTGTCGATGTCTGATCTGGATCAAATCTTTTCGGTAATACTCTTAATCAGGCAATAAAGAATTAAACCAGGGATGTTCGGTATCAGCCACGTTATTCGTACTGTTGGATATTTTATTTATTTTATATATGAATGTTTTATATGGTACATATCGTCAGCATACGCAGAGAACTCGAAATTTAATCGGGATCGAAGCAGTTTCATTTAATACAAGCAATGATCGTGGAATCATTTATTTTAATCATTTCACGATCATTGCTAACAAATTAAATCTAGAGCATATGCCTAGTTACTCTGCGTGGGATTAAGATAATTTCAGGATGAATTGAAAACAGTCTAGCACAATACTTTATTCTAAAATCAAAAACAAACGTAATGCAGAAATGTTGCATGAAAGTTGTACATGGTATGTGCATTGACCTAATATACAAATTATAATAACCTAAATATATTTATGTCATTAGTTAATACTACTTGATAGAGGAGACGGATAGGGCTGTGTTTCAAGTAAAAACACGGTTTGGAATATGAAATACAAATTAAACTGAAAAAGAAAATACTTTAAACGGTAGTGTGTAACGGCTTTGATGTTTATGTTGCACAATGATGCTCTAACTGATCGTATATGTATATGTGATAAGGCGTGTATGGACATACTTGCACGAACTCTTCCGTGGTTCATATTGCACGACTGAAGGTGTGCAATATGAGTCCACGACAGAACGAGACAACAGTGGAATAGAAAATACACTCTGTTTATAAAATGATTAGCAAATCGTTTAAACTCGGATCAGATAGTCTCCATGCAGTATATGTTAGCAGTTTAGACCTACTTGTTTTGCATTATGAATTGGCTTGCCTAATTAGTGGGTGGCTTGTTCCTCGCAACTCTTACGACGCGGTCCCAAAGGTCGTTCGCTTGTTCGCTTACGTTTTTGTAAAACAAATTTCGTTCAATAAGCAAACGTTTTTCATTCGCAAACTGTGTGTAACGTCAGCCTCAATTGAACGGGCGACAGCAACCAAGGTACCAGCGCCGTAATTATTTGTCATGCTTCTGTCCTTTTTCTGCAAAAAAGGTTATAGCGATTGAAAGTTATTAAATATTGAAAATTATTAAATAAGTGTTACGGATAAAGACTAATGTAGCACTAATTAGTGCCATCATAGTTATATTTACAGTTACAGTCATTTTTTCATCTTCGATATATATGTGTAATTAGCCATTTACAAAATTCAATAATATGAAATATATTCCAGGCAAACATAAATACTACATAAAGATGCAGATAAATATTCGAAATATATATCCGGTATATTATTCATTCGTGCCAAAAACATATAACACTCCGGTATTATAATGTTGTTCTGCTGAAACGTCCTTCTCAAACGTGATAACCGTTGTCTTAGAGAAGTGTTTATTAGTATCATTATGCTTCTCAATGCATGTAAATGTGCTCTAAATCGGTTTGTGGATAATGTGTTTGTCAAGTAGTTTTAAAATCATAGAACCTATTGGGTTTGCAATTATGTAATATTTGTTTTTCGTTTTTTAGTCAATACAAATTTTATTTACTTGTTTGTTATCATTGACCGTAATTAGCATGAACTTACTTGCGTTGATGCCAATAGTATATCCAACGATCTCAAAAGAAAATATATTTTGTAGCACTGCACGTATTGTGAAAAGATATTAATACGTACTATTTTTTAATGCCAGAGAATGTAAAGTTTACGTGGAATACAAATACAATTTGTTTTATTCTGTATTAATAAGTTTCTAATTGTATGAATAAATCTATGTATTTATAAACTCAAACAAATTTACCTCAAAACCGAAATAATCATATTCCAATTATATATTATATTCAACCATTTACTCCACACAAATGTTTGACGATTTGAAGCAGACGTCTAGTGAAGAGTTGTTGGGATTTGCAGTCTTTGCCCGTCATGAACATTTTCTACAATGTTTTAAATTTTTTTTAGTTTGCAAAGATTTACATCCGTCTATTAGACTGTTTCCTTGCGGAAAAGAAACAAATATCCTATACGGAGTGAAGGGTAAGCTCCGTATATACTAAAGGGTCAGGTCATCAGCAATGTGAAAGTTACATACCCACACAAGTGAATGTTAATTTCAAAGAGCTAAGGAGACACAATGAAAAACAATGAAGGTTACCCAACCGGTAGAAACGCTTTGCTAACAGTCGCGTACATTTTTATAGCTTGGCACAATATACTCAAATGACCTAATAGACAGTTAATTCGTTCATTATTGATTCAATTGTTTCGTATATTTTTTGAAAATGTCAAATAATCACACACTGTTTAACGTTTCATTATGAATATAACACAACCATATCATGAGCAGGGTAGAACCAGTTACCAGATAAATTAGAGTCTAATGGTAACCGGTTCAACTACGGATATGCTATTTTAGGCATATGATATATCCATGTAATGAACAAGGTAAACCTAGTTACCCTTAGATAAATTAATTTTGCTTTAAATTCAGAAATATCAACATTATTCATTTTCTCATAGCGTCAATGTATTCTTTTTCAAAACCAAATACTTATGTAGTTGAAGCTTAACAAATTTATCTAAGCCTATATTGTCATTAATGGTTCATTACAAAGAAACATAGTCCTAGCGTAATGTCACAACAAATGCCTTACAGGATTGGATGGCATCTTGAAAATGTCGGCTCATTTGATTCAATAATTATTAAATAAACTGCTTATTGTTTCATTGCGTGGTCAAGTGACATGATTTCTGGTCGGTAGACCGAACCTCTCTGGTTTGAAGATCAGTTTCCACTTAAATCTTAAAATTCGACCGTATGTAGTAAGCTGCACCCTTGAATAATGAGTTCAATTAGTGTCAGACCAGTGTGTACTCTCTACCCTATAACCTCGACATACATTTCATATAAGCTCAATACAGGCGGTCGCGAAGGAAATTGCATTAACATAGTACCACAGTTTCATTACAGTAAGTAAACGTTAATGAGTGTGCAATAATGTAATATGTAGTTCTATAATAATGGATTTCACAGCAATAATTGATTTGTGAACCTGATCTGGATCAATTTGCAAAATTTAACATAGATAATACGGCAAAAAGTGTCTTATGCTCCAAAATATCATCTGCTTAGTCTATCATATAGTCCTTTTTTCTTTAAATTTGCGGAACCTTTTGCCCGATTATTCTCACATGTTGGGTCCAAATTACACGCCGAGTACAACTTGCATTTAGATGTCATATTGCCGTGGATGTCTTTGATAAAAATTGGTTGTGTTGAGTTGTGTTTATTAAATCCCTGTGGAGTTAAATAATCACATAACTGTTTAATAATTCTCTCAAGATAGTTTCTATTTTATGGTGTGTATGTTTTCCAGCAACTCTTTAACATTTGCGTAATGGTCGTTTGCACAAAATTGCACGTTTGGTGCATAGATGCAGACTGGGGGTATCGGTAAACAAGACTAGCAGGGTGTCTCTTATTATACACAGTCGAATCTTGTCATGTCGAAGTTGGTTGTATGTTTTTGCATTTATAATTACAGTAAGTTTGAATAAAATTCGGGTAACTCGAATTAATAAACAGCCCCTCGCATGTAGCACGTGACTTATAGAAACACACCAATACTCTACTTGTATGTTTATTGTTCTGATTATAGTTTTGATTTCTGCATGAATTCAAAATAACGATGTGCAACTGTATAGTATTGTTCAATTATTTTCCAAAAGTATGTATAGAGGTCATCCAAACCTAAAATACATTATTACATTATGACGTAAACAACAAAACCCAAAACTAAAATACATTATACAGACGTGTGCACAGATTTTGTACACTATATATTCCGGGAACTTTCAGCAGTTGCTCTGGTGTAATATCAATATATAAGCCATCTGATACCTCTGAAGCAAATGATAATTAAAAACATTGTGCTCCATCTCCAACTCGGCGTCTCATTGGGATATAAGCTGGTTGCCACTCGGCTAATATTTACCCGAAAAAGTTAATCTGTGAAGTTTGAAAAGGAAGCAGACGAAATATTGCGCATGCGCAAAATTACTATCGACAGTGAAGAGGCTGTAATGCAATCGTAGGCATATCAGTACATGGTGCATTCACTGTTGATGAAGATCCTGCAAATATCTTCATTAGTTAACATTATTATGTTAGTACGTAGTGACCGACTTTTTTGTCTTAAAACGTTTGGAAAACCTTGTACTGAGTGTCAAATGAATTAATGTAATATGTGAACTAGCTAAACAGTTAGACGACAACACTGAATTGTTTAAAAAGAAAATCCTTTAGACAAAGTAACCTGATATCAAATTGTTTAACCCCTTACTCCATATATACACCCATCGACACCTTAGTAGCGGATGAATTCTAAAATAAAACAATGAAGGATAGGAACATTCTCTCATAATGAAACTTGGAATTAATAGAGCCCTACCCCAATAGAACCAAAATTACTTTACACAAAATACTCAAGCAAGATCTTAGAATAATGAAAGTTTGGATAATTAAAGAGTGTGCTAAAATGTTTGTTTGATTTGACCGAGGATTGGATTTGCTCTGGAACAAATACGTAATTATAGTGATTTAAAGATAATAAAATACTCTTAAACTGTGTCAAATGGAACCTGGGGTCGTAGATTTGACCTTGGCCGAGAAAAAGGTAAACTCCTTCAATATGGTCCAGTGGCTCGATAACGCTCAGTATTTGAAGATGTTAGGGGGCCTATACATGAGGAAAAATAGTATATTGTCATATAGCAGGTCACGTTCAGTCTTCTCCCTTACTTGAGATTTCCGTATCCTCGCTATATGTACTGTCGTCACCGTTGCCTATCGGTTTATAACAAGACCTTCAATGGCGATGAGTAGCCCTTGTCCCAGATCGGGGTGACCTCGACGGTATACGTGACCCCTCCCCCACGAAAGGAATGCGCCAACAAGCTAATTCATCATTCGTTATCTGATCTGGATGACAATTTATTAAGCGTTTCAAAAGAAAACAAGGTAGACGTGCCGGCGAAACAAATCTGCATCCAAACCAGACGATAGGAAAAACAAAACGGGACGACACCTTTTATGTAAGCAAGCACGCGTCCAGTAGACCGTATAGATATACTATACTATCACTCCTTGGAGTTATACGAGATACACATGTTTACCGTAATTACCCGTTTGATCCTATTTTCTATCATTCTCCCTGGTTTCCAATACAACCTGTTTAAACATGCCCATAACATGTTGAAACACGTTTGCAAATTGTAGATTTATATTGAGATTGTATCGTGTGCCCAATATTGTATCATATCCCCTGTAAGTCATCGACTGATACAATCTCACAAACATATAGCTAACCAGCAGGCATCTTGAGTCTTTATATAAACCTCATCAGATAAAGTCATATACACACTGTCGTAAGGGTTAGACTTGATACTTCTCTCACTATCCTTTTTGAACTTTCTGAACATGTTCGCACGTACTACTCCAGCGATTTAACCCTTAGCCTGCTGTTCGCGACTTAGGTGATTATTCAAACAGCTTGAAGTTACTCGGCGGCTGATCTTGATCTAAGCTGTTTGACACTTAGACAATAGCTTCACAAAATTTTAGGAAAATCCGACGATTTTTAAAAATGAAGCAGACGACATTTTCAGCAGACGACAATTTTCGTAGCAGGCTAAGGGTTAAAAGAAGTCATACGACGTCTTGTTCACATTCTATGCTTTTAATATTCGTTGATAATCATGCATCTGTTTAACCAGAGGTTCTTATAAATATTTTTGAAGAAACAAACAACTTTTAAAAAAGGTATTTTGGTTCCGATCAAACTTAAACTGACGCAACATGAAAACTTTACAGGTTTAATTTAGCATTTCCATTAGATAGAATCATCAATATCTCACTGTGCTGGAAGTCGAATTTAATTGTTAGTGCGGCAGGGTTAGGTTAAAAATGATAAAACTGACAATTCGGTCAATGCGCGCATAATAGATATTGATGTCGGGTTCAGCGTGCTATGTTATTGCGGCAGGGTTAGATTAGACTGATAATTCGGTCAATGCGCGCGTAATAGATATTGATGTCGGGTTCAGCGTACTATGATATTGCGGCAGAGGTAGGGTTAAAAATGATTAAACTAATATTTTGGTAAGTTAAAAAAAGGAGTTCCGGCGAAAAAACTTATAAATTCACTGCTGAAAAGTTATAATTTCACTGCTGGAACAGTGAAATTATAAGGTCCTCTTTCACTGAGGAATCCCTATAAATCACTGTTAGGCATGTAAGAAAAAACCAACATTTCGGTCAATGAACGCGTAATAGATATTGATGTCGGGTTCTGCATTCAGTCTTAGCCTTGCTTTTACGAATTTGGTGATATATTCAAACAGCTTGAATTCGCCATTAAGAGCAGTCGACACTTTTAACAGCGGGATAAGCTTTGTTTTAAATGTCGTGAACAGAACTTCTTGAAGCCCTGAATAGATACGGGTTCTCCAGCCCACAATTGTTTTCGATTTGTAAAAGCACTCGTTTCTGCGTTAACTTACGCCAAACAAGCGTAGTCGGACAATAGGTCAAACACATTTTCGAAAAATAACCGGTTTACGTTGCGTGCCTGATACAAATGTAATTCAGTGTTAGCGAAGTTCATTACTAGCCTATATACAATGTAATTATTCAGCAGAGGGCAGAGACCGAAACATTGCCATGATGAATGAATGTTTCACGTTTAACATTGTTTGATAACCAAACAATACAGTTTTGTTGCTCACAAATATAATTTCCATTCATCATATTATTTCATTGTTGATGTAATTATCTAAAAATAGCATGTGTGGGTCAAAGGTGAAACAAAAATGCGCTCATTTTAAACCTGTATTCATTAAAACATAACTCTCACGGCCTCCAAAATCTGTTCGTGGCTAGGTGACAACAGTAACAAAGCTACCCGGACAGTGAGAAACAACTTCATGCTTCTTTCCCTTAACCTGCAAACAATGGTTATGAAATAGATCATTATCAAAAAGTGTTACAGGTTTAAACCAGTTCTAGTCTATTCGCATTTTAGGCATAATAAATGCCTCTGACATTTAACACATACAACCTTGTGAGATATGACCCGGACAAACATTATTATTACACAAACATGCAGCAAAAAATATTCGAAATATAGTATATATTATTCATTCGTGCCAAAAAGGATAACACAACATTGCAAAAAAAACAATCAGGTAACAATTATACTTTCCAGGGTATACTTTATCAACGTGTTTGCTTCTTTTTATATATTTAGCTATGTTTAGTGATGTAAAACTTTTTTGATGACATTAATGGGATGCGTTTTGTTAAGTAGCCAAGGATATAGATTTTTACATACACATGTTTTTTGTTATTAACACTGTTTTTTTCATATTATACTATATAATGGACAATACATCAACAATTGTGATTCTACAACATTTCGATTACAAACTTTACATGTTCGTTTTTTTCTTGTTGTTCTGCTGAAACGTCCTAATGAAACGTGATAACTGT
Source organism: Macoma nasuta (assembly GCA_032359355.1). Lineage (NCBI taxonomy): Eukaryota > Metazoa > Mollusca > Bivalvia > Cardiida > Tellinidae > Macoma > Macoma nasuta. The sequence continues at coordinate 3,642 of JAULCE010084432.1, read as the reverse complement.
TGTCTTAGAAAAGTGATCAACGGTATCCGAATGCTTCTCATGCAATAAGTACTATGAGTGCAAAATATTTTTATGGAGACTGTGTTTGTCAAGTATTCTAAAATGATTTAAATGCTCAAATTCACACAATGTTTTAACTAGCCATCTGCATAGTCGTCATATATGGAGAGAAAGGTTCAATCACATATTTCAATACAGATATATTTACTTTCCTTGACAAAATTTACGTAATACTGTCTTACATGCTTCCGTTGATTTTTTTCTTATTTTCTGAATTGTGCATATATATTGTTGAATTAGTTTAGGTCAAGACAATGTTTTATGATGTTAGGACGTGAGAAAATTCATAGATATTGAACCTTGTATATATCTGGTATATATTCGACCACACAATCTAAAACAATGTAAATATATTTGATCCAGATCTGACGCCAATATGTTTTATATTGTCAAATATTAAAGAGAGGTGAATGAGTTTCAAGAGTGAATTAAACGACAGTTTTAGCATATGACAGTTGGTAAGTAAAACACGGCTTAAGAACAAGATCGAATTTTAGACCGTGCATAAGTAATTATAACCCTACATAGAGAACAAGGTTTGTTAACCCTTGTTTCCATAGATACGCCTTTTCACGCCTCTTACGCAAATGGCTTTAAAACACATTGTGGGAAATGAAGTATTTGCAAATTCTCCATTTTCCACAATGTTTTAAAGTCTTCCAACATTGGGTTATTTCTTTCTTCTGGATAATATTTGAAGTCTTAATCATATTCTTTGATCATTGTGTCTAAATATAGCATATAGAGTATAGACTAAAGTTAACTCAACGCCAACGTATATCAATAGAATTAAAAAAGTAAATCTCTGGTAATGTTTGAAGATATTTTCAGAATACGAGTATCAAACAGTGTGGAACCGGGTCAGACGCCGAGTAAATTATCGTCAGACCTGACCCTAAACTGTTTGTATGTGTTATCAGTGTTCAGCGTCAAATGCTCATTGCTGTAAGACTGGTAACCAATGTGGATGCTGATCCAGATCTGTGTTGTTTGCCTCTTTTCATGAACAACAGTATGTGTCATCTAGCACTCCAGACACTTATGTATGGTTTCAATGTGGCATAGTCATGGCAACTCATTATTAGCTTTTTTGCCGATATGATTGGGATGCCCATGATATTCACGTATTATAATTTCAATTATAAAAAGTAATTGAATAAACCGACATACGTCTTTAGAATGAAGGTACTAAAGAAACGTGTTCACAACAAAAAAGACTAATCCAACTAATAAATCTCTTCTAGCAGCCCTATGTGTAGTTCTACTAGCAAACCAAATAGTGCATGACTTCTTCTTCCCTCCCCTCCACTTCCCCCCAAAAAACAGTTTCACAAATCACCTTGAATTTGCTATTCTTATAGTACTATTCTGTATGTTCTCATTTATTTAAGTTATTAACGTATCCAATGTTTGAAACTTCTTAAGGTTAGTGATCCTATATCGATTCTTATACAGTGGGTGTAACGCTATTCGTCTCTGTCTTACTCGTTAGACACTGTATACGGATTAGATATAGGACCTTTATGGAGCCAGATCAGACGCCGAGTTACTCGGCCTCTACTCCGGCTCCAGACTCTTTGACATTTATTCATATAGTAATAAAATCATTTAAAAGTAATACGATAATTGTATTTGTTATTAAATGTATCAGCATTTTGTTTAAAGACTAGAGTTTCTCCATCGGTAAAAATAAGGATTCTTCCTTGAGAACCGAGACTCAAAGATTTGCAAACAACATAGACCCAGATAAACAATCGCAATTTAAATGGAGCTTCTTGTGCAACAATATCATCATGTTAAAAAGTAGATATAAAGATATTGATTCTGATGAACGCGTGGCGGATGATCTAGTTAAGTTTACGTCGAGATCGTGATCAATCTCAATTTTATTTGAATTTGAGCACGATCTCGACTCGAGATGTTAAAATTTAACCTTATACTCTACACAAACGACTTTTATCAACTCTGCAACTGGTAGCTATTGAAAAGATTGTAGGAAATGAAAACTTTGCTCGGAACGAGAAATGCTCCATTTCCTACAAACTAATCAATTTTGATTACAAGTGACATATTTGGTTTTGCCGAAACTTTCATGATTTTTCTAAAAAATAGTTTTTTTTCGGATATGTCTAAAAATGGCTTGTAGAAGAAAGGGATAAAAGAAATTACAACTTACAAGTATCAGGGGTGGTCAATTTTGTTCCATATTTTCATTTAGTGGTAGGAATGCTGTTCTTTTCCAACTAACGCTTACTACATTGATCAGTGATAACTTGAAACACAGTTTGGAGATAAACCAGACGACTCTCGGCGCCCGAAGTGTCTTCTAAATGCTTGACACTCACAATATACAAGTTTCAACGAAATTGGACATTTTTTCATATAACATACATCTTGTTTGCATAAGGTTAGCTCCGAAAGTGAAAAGACAACAACCATATCAATGCACATAGGGGACATGTCTTTGTTTCTTTGAAGCACAAAAAACTCAGAAAGTTGTACCGTTAAGGGAGTGCAATTATATTTGTAAAAGACGTTAGCCCAGAAGTAATGTCAGAATCGTTGCCCTTGCGATAAATTAAACAACAGCTGAGTTACATTACTTTCTTATTTATGATTGTTAAAAAAGTGATTAGTCATATCATGGAATTCACGGGACAAACAATCTATGTATACAGTCAAACATGTCTTTAGCGACAATTCAATGACGTACTATTGCGGCTATTAAACACTAGTGGTCGCTTTATGCAGAACAAAAGTGATGCAGAAAACTCTTTTCTAGAGCTTTCTGTAATATCTTCATATTGCACTAAGTGACCACCTGTATGAATGTATCATCGCGAAAAATAAAAACTAGTGGTCGCGTTTTGCAGAATGAAAAAAATGCGCCAGCTCTGTTTAGTTCTTCATACTGCACTAAATGACCACCTGTCCCAATGACCACGCATGCATCGTTACAGACTGACCGCTTAAGACAAGTTTGACTGAATGGCTAGATCTGGACAGTAAGGTTTGACTGTATGGCTATTAGAGGTAGACCTTGCAAGTATGCAGTTAATGCTTTTGAGAAGGCGACAGAGGGCGCACAGTTGGCTATGACAAACGGCATGCTCTTGGGAGGGTGACAGAGGGCGCACAGTTGGCTATGACCAACGTCTTGCTCTTGGAAAGGCGACAGAGGGCGCATAGTTCGCTATGGCCAACTCCATGCTCTTGGAAAGGCGACAGAGGACGCACAGTTGGCTATTGCCAACGTCATGCTCTTGGATTCGAATTTATCGATTTCGCTCAGATTGACTCCTTTTCGAATGCGTTTAAACATCGTGTAAAAGCCATTCTCACAACATACAATGCGCTTCATAAAGCGCATCATAAGTTTAGTTATAGTTTGAATCGTCGGTTCAAACGCCATATTTCACAAACACTGCTTCGCCTCCGATCTGGTTCCGGTTCGGTTTCGATTCAGTAATTAGATTAATTATTATCTTATTTTGATTACAATATCTCATTAATTATGTCTCCCCTTCTCTGAAGGGGGAGACATATTGTATTTGTAGTTATTCTTATTCTTCTTCTTCTTCT
>JAULCE010084321.1:0-12855 GCA_032359355.1 Macoma nasuta | reverse complement strand
GTTTAGCTCGAACTTCGGTTAAGTCGAGCTAATTTCGAGAGTCCCAATGAGTTCGAGCCAACGAAGTTTGACTGTAGATACTTTCACCATTGAATTCATGTTCGTTCCACTCTTGAAATTGTTCTGCTATAATAATGCATTAAACATACACTTGAACAACAATTCATAATGTGTTGTAGCTTAATGATCCCTTGCGTGCGTTCAGATGAAAATTATTTGTATCGTATTTTTTCAAAGTACTTGAAATGCTAAACATAAATGATCTTATTAAAGTCACTTATCAGACACTGCCATAGTGAACCATAATTTGTAACCCTGTGTTTTGCTTTAGATATCTTGAAATCAATCCCGGCCTTACAGCTAATTCCTGGAAATGTCGTTAAAGGGATTTGAGCGAAACTTAATATATATGATCCCAATGAAATGCAGATGTACATCATAGTGGGATTTTTCGGCATCTGTGTGAGCATTGCAGAGAAAGAATCCTTAATCTTAAACCTGCTTTTAACTCGATAGGTTGTTTTTTAAAATACTTGTCCCTTTTTGATAAAATATTGCTTTTTAGGGTGGTAATTAAACCTAAGAATAATTCTAGTTTTTGTCTACAATACTTTCATTGTAAGTTAAATAGGACTCATACATGAGTACATAAGTAATTATGCTACAAGACAGAACGGAAGATATAACTCGGCGACAGATAAAACTGATATTTAAATGAGCCATATATGAAACGGTCTGGTAGATAAATGGGAATGCAAGTGATATGCTTACATTTGTATTATGGTACATTAGAACGGTCAGTGGCTAACACGCCACTGGGGGGGTAAACCGGTTTAGGGGCGCCCAACCTAACTCTTATCCCATCATCACCCCATCAAACGTACATTGTAAATAAACGTTTAATCCGTCCGACTTGTGATGGCAAATGCAGTTGTAAAATATATGTAAACATAGATCTGTAAACGAACATATACTGTTATCGCCAATCATCAATGTAGTTTATGACTTGTAACAAATCAGAGTAACGGTACAGTAGCCATCAATGGCACGACAAAACTGGCACAATACAACGATCCGACAAACTCCTTCCGTCTTCGGGTTTAAAAGTAGTCATCGTAGAGTAATATGACCCTCCTGTCGTCGCACAAACGATGAGGGAGGCGTGATGACCAATTGTAAAAGGGTTGACTACCAAGCAGTGCGTTGTAATATTGTTGGAACATAGCCTTCTTAATGAATATTTTTATTCTCTTTATAAACAATATGTGAAAATGAGTATGTCCTGCTATTTTCGGAAGGTTATTTCTTATGGAGCTAAGGTTTCAGTACATTGTTGGGAGCTTATATTGTGTAATGGTCACATTAGCTCTCAGATGTTCACACTTAGAAACATGTTTTGACACTATTAAACTCTCAGACGTCTTCATAGAAATGTATGACTTAGTATTTATAATTTCCTGAGATAAATATCAATATAATGTAATCGTCATATGATGATCAAATTATTAGATATTTTATCAGCGGGAAAAAAAACATATTTAGAATGTAGATCTTGAAACCCTTAATGCTCAAGTATTTACTGGATCTGTATATCTTGAACATTTGTATAGAGGGTGTGGGTGGATTTATCTTGCGGACAGGCGCAACTAAAGATATGCGTAGTGTATAAAGTTAATCGAGAGATCACCTACTCTTAAATTATAGATTTGATACCGCCTGTGTTATAGGGGCCAAACTACAGACTTTCGTATAAAGAACAACGGGCATATTAAAATTCCCTTCGTCCACACAGTAATATCACATAAGTTCCACATTCAATCGTCGATAGAACTATTCAACGATTTGAATACAGATTCTAGACAGTATACGTGTTTAAACTCTTTAAATAACTTATTGCGGAAAATATCCCATGGAAGAACATTAACAAAGAAGTTGTAGTAACCTTTGCAAACAGTTTGGAGCTTGTTCAGACGGCGAGTAACACTCAGATTGTACTTTTTCTCCCAAAAAAAGTTAAATATATATAAAAATATAAGAAGACAACAAAACATGCAGACGAAAATCTTACGACGACAATTGTCAGTATTTCAAAGGAGATATGGCTTATAACAATTTTCCCGATTGCTTTTGTTATTTTGAAATATATTTGCAGGCAATCCATGCCAGATTGAAAATACGATGTAATAACTTAAATAACGATCTCTTCCGCAAACATCTCAGTCAATGTCCGAATTACATCTGTTTAAATATAGCCGCATATGCTAAATTATATATTTTTATTGCACGATCTTTAAATATATAACTACTATATCGTTTTACTTCGTTACGAGAGTACCACCATCTCAACACCACTAAAGTACTTCACCTTTGCATGGATTAACGTGACAACGACAGCAAAATGCTTTTTTCTGCAATTCATGTTAGTTTAAAATCAAGAAAGCGGTTTTCAATCAAAGTATAATAGCTCATTATTAACAATACTCCTGTAGCCACTTCCCGCTTTTTAGTCCACCGCAGCCTTCGCATCGCTAAACATACGTGTGCTTGTATATCATCTCCCTATCTCTCTTTGTTTCTCTCTTTCTCACTTTCCCGAAAATATTTTTAGATAATATGTAATATCATTTGTTCGATCGCTATTGTTAATTGCGTTTGTTTTAATTGTAGGATAAGGAAAATTCAGTTGTCAGAACTTGAGGATCAGCCACATTACTCTATAATTGAAATAAAATAGTTTTAGACTGAACAAAGTCAACTCAATCGTCAGAACATGTTTGACGAATAGTGGTCACGGGATTGAGAATCGCTGTGCCGAACCCATCTGAAATAATATTTTATGAATGTAGTCATTTTTTTAAAACAATATACAAATATTGTTAGCCACACATGTAAGAGGTGTTCAATCGTGCGTATGTAACGCTGACTGGACATATACTAACCGCAGAACATGCATTTACCAAGCTCGTGGATACTTGCGGTAAATTAGGGTTCTGATATGTATATTGCTACGACGTCTCAACTACAGAATAAACATCATTATATAGCACTATAGTTATAACACGGTAGCCACGAAGTTATACTAAAACAACTGATCAGTTAAAACGGGATATGCCTACATCAAACCATCATATCTTATTTTAGTATACAAGAGATAAGCAATTAATTATGCAATATCTTCTGGAAATATAACTGCCCCTGTAGTCCAGCTCATGTTAGTTGCTCGTATGGTTGTTTCGTTACAGTGCTGTTCAGTGTCCTGTATATGAGCAGTGATTGTGCAGTAGTTGTGCTTATATCCGCCCCAATGCCAGAGGCACGCCGTTCTCCTTCAGCCTTGAACCGGGCTTTCAACACTGGATTATTTTAATTTGCAAATTATCTACTGTCAAATGTCAGTTTACCCTATCCAGTGAGAAAGAACTAGATTTAAAGACAACAACTCTAGTCTAATTGCGATGTGTCGCCATAATTAATTGCTTATCTCTTTTGAATATATCTTTTTGGCTAAATAGGTGTCCCTTCTAGTTATCGCATTGGCACCGTTGTATGTATTTTGTGACAAAATTGGCTTAAATGTTATTTTACATTTAGAATCAGTGATTCTGCTATTGTTTAATTATCCAAACTCATAATTACCTGATGTCTGGAAATAATTCATTCAATAAAAACGCTGTATTCACTGTCCTAACTACAGCACAACTCGGTACAGATAGGTTCATGGTGTAACTCACAGTATAGGGGTAACTTTGAAAAATAAAACATGTTAAATGATTGGTATTAATAAATTTGTTTATACCATTATCAAACTTATCCTGGAATCCGTCTAATGATTGCATCATTAAATAAACTACAATAAATGCATTTCTTAGAATTGACATTGCTTTTCATTTGCAGGGTAAGTATCATCTCTATTTAATTAGTAAAGTTTAAGAAAATTCGACGTTGACAAAACTAAAACATCATATCCTAGCTTTATAATTGGCTCATAATATGTCAATAATGCTGTATATATTTTTACTTATTTGTCTGTCCTGTTTGACCATTAAACGGTCGGCCATTTGTTTTGACCGGAGGTTTTTTGATATATCATCGTTAAAAATAGTATACAGTATTACTTCAATATCTTAGTGTTATGTCCGAACTGAATTTGAACTAAACAAAGGTCTGTTGATATGTTCATAATTTTGAAGAAGTATGTTTTATAATTATTCTAATAACCCGAAGTTAATATATAAATGACGCCTCGAACAATGCAAACGTATTACATTAATACCACGAACATCGACTAAACGAGTGCCAAATATGCAATAATTAAGGATACCATTTCTGATGATAAACTAAGCGTCATTTGCTATAGAATGAAACTGACCACCCTGTAACCATCCAAAATATGATGTGGAGTAATATTCTGCAATGAATTTCGGTATCGTAATGCACTGTGAAGTCAGCATTAATCCTGATCATATAAACAGTTTTTGCAAGCCGCTAGTAGAAAATAAGTGAATATATGACAGTAGTGGATATGAATCGAAAATCATTGTCGCTTGCCTAAGTATTATTCCCTTGACAATTTTAATGCACTAATATGCTTTATTTAGGGTAGCAATTTTTTTGCGCCTCATCGGACTCAAACTGTTACACAGAAAGACAGCAATCATGTAGAACATAGCATGTTTAAGTTTAAAGATCCAATCAATCATCGATATGGATTGCATATCATAATATTGAAATTTATGTTCATACATACCGTTTTCAAATGCGTTGCAAACCCATTGACAAAGTCTCATTCTGTGGTCAAACAAATGCAATGTTCTTGAACATATTCGACACATCAGCTTCAGAGTCCCTTGTTATAATTACAACACGACAAATAACTTTAAGAGAATATCGGAATATATCGGAGATCTCTATATGTATAAAAAATGGTCGATTTTCTAACTCATTCGAAGAAAACTAATCATTTAAAAGAACACCCAATAATACCATTACGCGTTGCCAGATTTCATTATAAGGCTGTATAGATTTTTTTAAAAAATGAATTTACAAAACTACTGGTTTTGTATGATATAGTTCAAATTCACACACGTATTCATCCGGTGATCATCTGCCAACTTTGTTCAGGATATAATACTAGCAAACATGACCGCAAGAGGATTTTTAAAATCCTCATATGGCTTTATAGATTTTTTTTTAAAAACTATTTAGTTAAAAAACTCCTGCTCTGATAATTCTGAATATAGTTTCATAAGTATAATGTTCTTTATATATATTTTTCTCTACCCATGCTGTTCAAATAGTGCTGATATTATACGAATTATGCCGACTAGTATGGATCGAGTTTTCTTATGTGATTGTTAAATTAATAATATATTCTTATTTTCAAAACAACTACACCGATTTAAAAATGTCAGCTATGATACATGGAATGTCATCGAACAAATGTGTTCAAAGATAGGTGATATACCAAAAATCAGGAACACAATGGACTGGGCAGTTTTTATACGACTTTAAAGGTCTTCTCCAAAATCGATTGTCATATTTCTTCAAAGTAAAACAGAGTTATTACCACCGGGGCCCTGCACTTAAAAGTCCAGAAGACCCATTTAATGCATAGCTGCCAATGCTGTACCTTTTATAATATATCGGTTTTGAAAATATATCCTCCTACTCAGGTGAGTAATACATTTCCACCATTATAACGTGGTTGTATAAACCATAAAAAGAGTTCAATTAGCTATGCATTTTATGCAAGTTATTTAAAAACACTTTATGTTTTATAGAATCAAGTGCGTTTTTAAATCACAGACGTAATAACTTTCGGAGTAGTTTCACAATTGCACGTGAACAAGTCATAACAAATTCAAATGATAAGCATATTAGTTTGCGCGTATTTACATTTCGAAATAAAGCGGCTTTTATGTATCTTTAATGGCATAGTAGAAGTTAAGTAGCGATGTTTTACAGCCGCAAAGGACATGCCCGATGTTCAACTTGTCGTAAGACTGCTCACCGCTAGGCTTGCAAGTTTTTCACACAAACGCTCACAAAACCAATGCAATTGATATTCAACGATCTAAACTTTCTTGGATAATATTTTGAGTAATCTTACACATATCTTATCACATAAAACCGCCTCTGGCAGTGCAATACAGCAGTGCCATAAACTTTGTTTGGCACAGTGCACAGTTTCCCGAGCGCATGTAACTGTAAACCAAATGACGCCATGTTATCATATACTGTTTTAACGTTTAAGCGCTTAATATATAGAGCAGCTGGACTGCAGAAATACAATTTTTGTCCATAAATATGCCTTACAGACGTTTATGTCATATAGAGGATATCCAATACATGTGGGCTTAGGTTTAAATTTATTGAACCCGTTGGATAAAACAATAGTTTGCTCGCCAAGGATCGCACAGTATATCATTTAATCCATCTCGTTCAATAAATTAAATGCTTAACGCACGCTCATATAAAAGCATATATTTATCACATAACTTGGCATCTAGAGGTTTGACATTAGGCCATGTCATACATATTGTAAAAAACACCAGTGTTTAAACTATGCAAATGTCAAGCTTGAAACCGAATCATAAGCACACTCAAACGCCACACCAGGACGGATCTGTTGAGGATAAGTATGACTTCAACGTGGTAATGGCGTTGTCATGCTGTCGAGCTCTAGATGTCCATTTTGAACCCCAAACCATATACCGCCTTTTTTCAGGGTTCGAAAGTGTGCATATTGTTTTTAAATTCATATTTATGTGATAAATAAATTCTTACATCTGATTGGTCTTACTGCAATGGTACGTTAAAAGTATATCTGCGAACTTCTACATTAAATCGTTAATCACCAGTGCGACTTATATTAGCCGTTGAATAGCTAGTACTGTAGTAGGTCTTTATAGCGGACCTAATATGTGTGTTCATTTAGTAACGTTTCATGTGAAGTGTTGACTGAAACCATATGACCATCGCAAAGAGTTACGTAATAAAATTTAATCAATTTAGTGCCATTTTGCATAAATGTGCAACCTTTTTATCGATCAAATGGTGAAAATGTCACATATTGCCGAAATTGTTATGAAGGTTAATTTTCGCCTTATTAAAGTATCCACTTCTACACAACAAGTAATCGCTATGATCTCAACGTTATTGCAACTACCTTATTTTTGTTATTGAATACTCGTTGAAACAATTAAAGGGGTTTGCGGCAGTAAGGGTGATTATTTTCTAAATAATATATTTTGTTTAAATTTTGTAGCATGAAAGACCATGCAAATAGATATGTACTTGTTGAAATATGAAATAAAAAATAGGGGCCACCGATATTTTTACGATTTTATTGACACTTTTCTAGTGACCAAATTCACATTTGTGTATTGTTTAGAACCGTATAGAACAACGTGTTACTTGATTAATTAAATGCAATGTGAACAATGCATATGCATTTTTCACATTGCCTTTTATTAATCAAGTAACACATATTTTAAAAAAGAAACATAAAAAATGCTAGCATGCGTAAAATGCTCGAACACCGTCGTTACGTATCTTTCGCGAGATCCGAGATTTGTAACTGCCGAAAATGCCTTTAACCTTTCTCGAATGTATCGATTGCTTTTCCTTATCCTTGCATATGGTTACTCAAATAGTACACAAAGCGGTATTCATAATAACATTTTATTATGTTTGTACAGCACAACCTCTCTAATACGACCACTCAATGAATAAGCATAGGCATCCCAAAAGACAGGTTGTTGCTTAATGTATATCAAAAGTATGTCTCATCTGCTGCAGAACGTTCTTCTTCTTAATACTGTACCCCTCTCCGGGGATTGTACGTGAATTATTTTGTTTTAGTGTTATTTATATATAGACATCAAACGGGTATTTGAATTAGAGAGAAACCAAATGACTACATTTATATCATTATATTTCAAATTAGAGGAAATTGCAAGTATTACATTACCATTGTTTTAATAAACATACCTCTATAATAAGGTTATTTATCATACCACTCATTTATTTGCGATAATCATACGCAATTTGAAAACAACTTAAAGCATTGCCTGTTTTCACATTTAAGCTCAGTACCTAAAATTGTTGTATCATCATTGACGTTCCGTCTTCAAAACAAGTTGAAATAATTTATCCTCGTGTTTTAGTCATAGCGTTTCAATAACTTTCGCTCAGTAATACTTGTATCGAAGTGACCAATAGACGCTGTGGGCTATAAACGTTAGTGAGCTGCAATTAAAAAAAACAAAGCAATTTTTTCAACACTTCATAAATTTATGTTACCTAACAGACTACATTTTTAAAGCATTAGTTTGTGTTCTGGGTGTTTGAAAAGACTCAAACTTACATAACTTAAACGCATAACAAAGTGTGATAACCATACTGCGGCATTTTTAATAAATCATTTAATTGCATCATACATTACAGTCTGAAATAAGTCACCCTTGGATCGTATAATCAACAAAGCGTTATTCTTATACTAAATGCTTGAACGAAAACGGTAACGGTAAACCAAATTTATCTGTATGTGTGCTTTTAAGTATCCAGGGAAGTACTATAGATAACAACATTAGTTCTGTAAGATGTCGGCAACATTGCCTAATATATATATTTACTCTTAGTATTTAGACACACGATTGCTTCGCTCCAATTTTCTAAAAACAAATCGTAAGATATTTCGGCAAAATGTACTTGATGCAACTATTGTATGCGACACATTTAAGGCTGACCCTGATGATAATGTTATTATAGTGCAATTTCATTAATAGATACAATATTTACTAAAAATTCCCTGTCTGCAATTATTTGGAATTATTACGGTATCTCAATACTTCTCGTGGGTTAGGTTTCTAAATGTTCTCTTAAATGTCGCAATTCATTTACAAAAAGCCCGTTAGGTAAGTAGATACGAAGCCGTTTGTGCTATCAAGCAAACACTGTGTATTCTTATATGACGGACATAAGCCATCAAGTAGAGTAATTCTACTTGCTGCAATGCGATTATCTAAATAATGTGTACGGATAATGGCTGACTGTATAGGTTGTTATTGCCGATTGTATAAACTGCAAGACGATCGTATCCGTTTTATTGGCCATCCGCAAGAATGTCCTATTGCAAGGTTTGCTTACACTCGAAGCTTGGATGCATGCTAAATTTATGTCCGCATTTGAATATCGTTTTATGCTTTAAATATCATGAATGTGTTTATAAGAATCTCCAATCAACATGATCAATAAGTCTACTTGAACACTGATCATATATTTCTTGCTAAAATATCAACTGACAGAAATGTTCAGCGACAAGTCGCAATGTTTACTGCCACTTACTATTGTTATCATGATAAATTGTATGCCCTAGAGACATCAAACTTGGCACATTTATACACTTCAGGATGAGGAGGAATCATGTAACAAATTAAGGTCACGTTGACCTTGACATTTCACCAATAAAATGAAGATATTGTTTCTGGCATATCTTCTTAATTAGAACGTGGACTACCCTATTCGGTTTATATATCCAATAGCAGTTTAATCATATGTAAATGGTTTTGGTCTAGTTCAGACACTGGATAACTTGGTATGTTTAAGAGTATTAACATTCAAACCGTAATATCGGTGTCTTACCAGTAATTAGGATTAATTAATCATATACATCAGATATAAATTGTTCAGAATATTATTTTGTTATGGATAACGATGAGTTATATTATATGAAAAGCAAGCAGTTGGTTCAAACAGAAGATGGACAACGCAATTAATTGTCGTATTGCTTTGATTTGTTAATCACCATTGTTCAAGATTTGAAATGTTGGCGAAGCGTACAATGGTTTATGAAAATGCAGGATATATCCTTGGTGAATGAAAATGATCACATCTACAAAAACTGCGGCATTGGTGGCCTTCAAGACAGGTGATGGTTTAAAGCCCTATAAACATAAGGCAGAATGTTCATAAAGGAGCTCTCTGCATTTCGTTCGTTCTGCAATAAGCAATTATCTGTCATTGAAGAGTCGCTATGATAACTGATTTGGTGATCACTTAAGACAGGTATGACTGTATGTTTATACACATATCCATTTGTGTACTGTATTCATGTTTTATCTATACACGTATATTACCAAAATTATGGTGCCAAACATATCGTCCGCTGAAAACATCTTTTGATTGATTGTCTAACCTGTTTTGATTATATTGATATCTTAATCAGATAGCGCATTATTTAGAATCTGATCCGGGTCGACGAAGTTTGACGTTATTACTTTGAAGGCTTAACACATCTGCCTGTGAAGTCTAATCACAATTGGCGAAACAAAGTTTGGTTGTCTGTGTTTTAAGCACTTCAAATAATAATTTGCAGTTATCGATGTACCTGTATTTATCACATTAGTATAGTGACAGAAAATACCATTTATGCATTGCCCGACATTTAAAGACAAGTGCGTGTGTCGCGGTTAAATTCATTATTGACACGTTTGTAGTCGAGTGCCCATTTAAATGGATTAGATTAAGGCCACAGGGGGAAAAACACAGGCCGTTTGATGATTGACATGGGTGTAGATTATATTCGTGTATTTTCAGGCAGCTCGATGCCGGAAGTTGCTGGTGCCAGTCTCTCCCATTTCGTTGAGGCAAAGAGAAACAAAGAGCATATCTCTTTTGAGTACGTATAAGATTAAGCTGCATCATGTATTAGATTAAAGCTATTAGAGTGATTAATGTATGCATCTGCAGCAAACAACTTTTTGTCATGTTGTCAAAAGATATTAATGGACGTTTAGTCCTTCACAACAGACAATTTTTCAACCTGTTGCACAAAATATTAATGTGCCTTTAGTTTTTACGTAACTGGTTGATTGAATTGTGACATGAATGCAGTCTCTTTATAGAAATACTGTCTGTTTAATATTTCGTCTGTAAAACATTTATATATAAAGGGCTACGTTTTTAGACGGAACGTTTTATGGTATGGCGATGTCTATCCCTCCTTTCCTATGTCTCTCCGTCCGTCAATGAGATTTCTTGACGATAACTGTTCGATTATATTTATTTGAGTAATGCCCCTTTAAGGACTTAGATTATTGAAAAACAATTGTTTTCGGATGGTCACTTAGGTTTCGCATGATGTAGGCCAGCAAATCTTCACAATTAGCTTTATTATCCAACTGGGAAGAATCATGGGTCCGGTTAAATGATTTTTCCACCATTGTCTACCATGTGTGCTGCGCACTTTTTCGGGCGTATTTGCCCCGCTTTGCAGAGCTCTTTTTTTAAATTGATTAAAATGCTAAACAACTGCAGATTTAATTGATTTACGTATTACATTGACAATACACATTTTGATTAATTAGATCGGAAAGGCATTGACAATTATCCATTCTGATAGTCCAGCAAAGGTCTTCTAAAAGATACATTTAAATTTCCTATTTAAAGTTTTAGGATTTTCCGTGGTTTTCGACAGAAGACGGTGTATTTAGTTTGAAATGCAAAACTACTAATTGCCATATACAAACTGATTTACGGTAACAGTTCCTTGTAGGTATCTTTTCTGATATTGACGACAAATCCGACATAAAATCGAGATTATTTATTAAGAAGTATTGTCTGGCAAGATGGACAGATTAATCTTCGGCAAGTTTTACGCTAGTTTTCGTAAATTATTTCGATCCGAAAACTTGTTTTTACTTTTAGTATGGTTTGCAATGCATCACACTGACTGCCTCATATGTCTTTCTTAGACTCATTCACATCGAAAGCATCTGATTGTGGGAAATGGGGCATTTATTTATTGTTTGCTTATTTTCAGATAAAAATGTGATCAAATAAAAGGCAACATTGTTATATGTGATACTTACAGTCTACGACTAACCTGACCAAGAGACACCTCTCCACACAAATTCGATCATTTGTGAAGAGCTAGGGGCTAGCCACACCACGATAGGATGCTTTTGTAAGGTGTTAGGATGATTATTCAAAAGATCGTCACCTTTTTCTACATGCAGTATATATTGATTTGTTTTACCTTTTTGGCCGTTACCCCTTTATGGCTCTTTATCGCACGTGGCTGCTTATGTACACACGTGTAGTTTGGACCAAGACCAGCTACAGATAAACTTTTCTGAGCTCAATTTTGTTTGTGATATCTTAAAGGTACTATTTTTAACTGACTGGTTTAAATCTGTGAGCGAAAGACTCCAACAAATAAGTAAGACATTAGCCCAAGGTCCGTATTTATAAAGAAACATAAAATTTCTTAAATGTTAAAAATTCTTTATATTGGGTAATTTTCTTAAATCGTTATTTATAAAGATAATTAGGATAAACTTAAGTTAAATTGCCCTTAAATACTAGTTTTACTTGAGGAGATAAACGTTCTTGTGAGGGAAATTCCGACGTGAGGGAAATTCCGGCCTTTTAATTGATATTCGTTATAGAAATTCTGGACGTACGGCGACTGCAGCAAATACATCTGAGATATTACTGACAAAAAAAGGAATTAAACACTCCATTCATAGTTCCGTAACGTCAATTTGTGATGTAATTTGACGTAATTTTAAACTTCGACATTATTTCGGGTAGTTGTATGCCCAAAATTCTGACCGGTTGATTAAGCAAAACGTATGTCACAAAATCTATGCATTAGAATTTTGATTATAACTAGAATTGGTTCGTTGGTATATTACTGAAATTGACCAATAGCTGGCACGAAAATTGATTAAAAGTACAAAAAGTTCAAGTTAGAGTCGGTTCAAAAATTAACCTTGTAACATGGCCTAGGTCGTTTTATATAGAAAAGTAGCCATGTTTAATTTGGATACCGCACACTTTTAAAGGGGC
>JAULCE010084210.1:0-12855 GCA_032359355.1 Macoma nasuta | reverse complement strand
TTTGGCAATATCTTTTGAACTAGTACAGATAGAGACTTCAAACTTGACATTTATGTTTAGCTGAAGGAGTTGTACAACTTGAATAGTCATATAAGAAGGTCAAGGTCATTAATTAAGGTCAAAGGTCAAATATATTGGTCATTGTGCAACTGGGTGCATATGTGTAGTGTTTCACAAACACTGCTTTCTCGTTCACATCGCATAGAATTAATCAAGTAACAAGTGGCATAATATGGTTCTAAACCGTAGAAAAATGTGAATTTGGTCACTAGAAAAGAGTCAATAAGATTTTAAAAATATCGGGGATACCTATTTTTTATTTCATATTTCAACAAGTGTTTGCATGTTCTTTCAAACTACAAAGTTTAAACAAAATCTATTATTAGAAATAAATCTCCCTTACTTCCGCAAACGCCTTATATATATCATTTTTACGCATTGTTATCTAGAGCCCTGACCCTGTGTCCTGGCCAACAGTGAAGACTTTCAACTATTTGATTCTGCATCTAACTAGTGCCTATACTGTTCATAGAGGATGTAACATGAGTGATCATGGTATATTGAAAATAAATAAAAACAGTTGTCAAGTTGTACAACGACAACGAGTTTATATTTTCAATATACCATGACCACGAATGTAAGATTCTATTTTATATTGTAAATTTCAATACGATGCTTTTAAGCGCTAAACACATATAACGACGTTATAAAGTGCGGCCAATTTGACGCTTTTCATAATGACGTTACGTTATATCACTTGTTTTATATCGATACTATAATTATAATGACGTTATATTACGCTGACGACCTCATTTATGATATAAATTATGATATAGAACACACTTCTGTTAACTCTGACATGTGACAAACTGTAGACATAAATCGCGTTTGGGAGTAATGTGATGATATGGTTCCTCACTGTTTGCAAAAACAAAACAAAAATTTCCACAGTCTTGACCCGGTTGCAAGCTGTGTGACACTTGGATCTTTCAGGTATGTGAGTTAGATTTATTGTTTTTTGTATAATATCTACGTTATTTCAATTGAATCACTTGCATTGCATTTACGGGATTCACGAAGTTATTCATGTGGTACTTGATTAAAAGACATCGAAACGTGAGCATCTAATATCGTTTTGTGTACCACGTCTGTGAGCGAGTGCTAGACTTTTTCAGGATTGACCTCAATTTTATTGCCACTGCACTCAAATTTTGTCTGCCAGTGAAACATGCCATGTATCATATTAAGGTAGACAAAATTATATTGCAGTAGCAATAAAATTGAGGTCAATATTTGAGATTGAAATTTCGAGCTTTAGCACGATTCGACTCGAGTTGCTTTGTGAAAGCCGGGCCAGACACTCGGCCCAAGTTCCTCAAGAGTAGAACCTACTGGCTCAGGTAAACAGGGGCCATGACATTTGCACCAGGATAAAATGTGATAATAACCTGCAAACACGAGAGAGTATGTTAACAGCCTGGATCAGGATCAGGCTTCGAAAATTTCGGCATCTGGAGCTACAATATATTCGTCTCAACATGAAGAAATATAATTTATCCAACACCAAACCTTATTCAAATGGGATGATGCATAAAAAGACAGTTGAAAAGAGTACCAGAAGGCTATTATGACCAATTGTAGCGACTATATTTTAAATCGAAAAACAATCCTAAGTCCTTTTCGAACAGAGGCGCCATTCAGCGCCATTGTTACTGACATCTTTTGAACACATTGTAGGAAATAAATGGCCGACGTCACAGGAAAAGGGGCGCTCGGACAGTGAAAGCGCTGACTCGGCTCCTTTTCAGCGCTAATATACCAGCATCTAATCAAGAAATTTACCATCAGTATTCATTTAAAGGTAGAATTGGATGTCCTCTAAGATTGAAAACAGTGCCGTGGCGGCTGGTTTGGGGCTACAATGGTTGCTTCCGAGTGCCCCTTTTTGCGTGACGTGGCCCAAACCATTTGCTCGTAAAGACCAAATGCTTCATTTCCTACCTTTTTCAATACAATTCAATCATGCCATTTTTCCTTTTGCCTAGATTTTCATATTTGTCATCGGATTCGTTCCGTAAGAATTAGTTTAAAAATCATGTGGAGGACAGGGTTAAAAGCCTTGATCCGGATCAGACGCCGAATAAGATGGCATCTCATTCAGATACAATACGTTTGTCTCTACATGGAGAAATATAATTTATTGAACACCAAACCTTATACAATTGGGATGATTCATAAATAGATATAACAGCTGGAACGAGTAACATCAGGTCATTTTGACCAATGGTTGCGACTCTACTTTAAATCTTAAAATGGTCTGAACCCTTTCCTCCACGTAAGCGCCTTTAAGCGCTTCTGTAACAGACGGCTATTGAAAACGTCGTAGGAAATGAAGCATTTCCCGTAAAGACCAAATACGTCATTTCCTACATATTTGTTTTATGAAATCCATGTATTGCATTTTTCTTTTGCCTATATTTTCTTATTTGTCATCAGAATTTTCCTTGTAGATTAGTTTATAAAAGCATGTGGATGAACCTTCAGGAAAGGTTTAACAGCCGGGATCTGAATCAGACGCCGAATATCTCGGCATCTGATCCGGATACAATTATTCGTCTCTACATGTTAGAGTATATTTTAATCAAACACCAAACTTTTTGCAAATCCATTGATGCATAAAAAGACATAACTGGTGAACAACAACAACAACAATTTTTACCAATAGTAGCGACTTTACTATCAATCTTAAAGCATCCTGAAGCGTGGGAATGCTGTCTTCGTGTGTAAGCATACCTACATTTTCTCGCTTATGCACCCTTTCTTAACCAACAGTCAACCCTCTATAAACCGGATAGATCTACTTTTAAACAACAAACTGGTGGCTTTTTTATGCAGGCTGAAAGTAATGAAGAAAAATGCCTACATTAGGCTGTAACCTGTCTTATGAACCAAGTTTAACTCATATATCCGGTTTAGAGAGTGTCCAGTTTAGGGAGGTTTTATTGAATAAACACCTTATATACAAAGCGTTTATACATCTGACATATAATATGCCATCAGGGTCCCCGTTATATGAGACGAGAATTCAGGTCAATAATATGTGACACGATTTCCATCCATAAGCCATTGCACAATGTGTAGACCCAGACCAACATCGACATCTGCGTTGGCTCAGGGTCTGCATAAATGTGTGACATCTAAATATCACACCGCCAGTAATACTTACTATAGAATTCAAGTAGAATATAAATCACGCAAGATATGTCAAATACACCTTACAAGATCCACTAAAAGCGAACGTACCCTATGGGAAACATATACTAGAATACATACCTATTTGTTATAGAGGCAGCCAAACACATTAATTACAACAAGGATTTGTCAAAGATGGCAAGTGAGCAAAAAATAAGAAGCCTTCTACAATGACACTAATATCATACTGGGTAACTTGTAGCGAAGCAAACGAATACTAAAGATAAATCATTAGGTTAAATAGTTGTAAGAATGTAATGTACAAGTCGCTAAGAAAGCAATATACTACTTCTACACCGACGTTACAAACATTCGAATTGCGCCGAGAGAGTATACGAGCCGGTGTACACTTTCCACCCGTAACCCTTTCCTCAGCGCATTTTAGCGCCTCTGTCAGTACTGGCTATTGAAAATATTGTAGGGAAATGAAGCATTTGCTCGTGACGAGCAAATGCTTCTTTTCCCTACATTGATTTTAATACCATTCAACTAAATTGTTTTTTTTTTTCATAATATACTTTCATATTTTGCCTCAGATTCTCTCAATGTCGATAATTCTAAAAATAGCATGTAGGTGAAAGGGAAAAGACGTTTCGAACAGTGCAGAATCTGACCTGCTGACAGTATGAAAATAGTGTGACCTGAGCATTCAAGGACTGGTTTGAAAAGCTAATGAAAAAAACGTCACTTGCATTGATGATTAGCAAACACTATAGGCCAGGATTAGGACATTTAGGTTGGAAAACGAATGCCGACTTACGTCAAAGCCATGGTGTTATTATGGGTATATCTTATTGACACTAACTACCCCTCTTTGCTTAGATTTTGTCACTAGCCTTTTACAGAATTACCAAAGAATAAGTCTAAAATAGCTTGTGGAGGAAATGGTTATCCCTTTCTCTACAAGCAACTTGTAGACTTATTCACAAGGAAATAATCCGTTGAAAAGCTGGGCAAAAGAAAGATGCCTTTTTTTAATTGTACTGAAATAGTTGTAGAAAATGGAGCATTTGCTCCTTGCTAGGTTCCCACAACCGACCAGATCGACTCGATCGTCCCGATCAAACAAATTCCCGACCACGTTCGACCAACTGCTTGATGTGGCTTGTACACGACTTCTTATCGACCGCTACTCGATCTTACACGACCCCCGCACGACCATTTACGACTCCTCCAGGACTTCGACCCGACAACCAATCCGAACTGTACTCGATCATTTCGACCCATACCAGATTCCTTCACGATATCTAATCAACCAGCTCAACCAACCCGACGTCTACTCAACCTCTATTCGATCTCGACTGGACCAGATCTGATGAAAGTCCTTCTTGAATATCAAACAACTGAAGGCCTGGCCCATGGATGTGCATTTACGCGGCATCCTTGTATTTATATACACGTAGATGTGATCGCGTCGTATTCATAGCAGTGTAAGAGAGACCTGATATATCTGCGCGTCATTTTAATCGTGACGTGGCCACTTCTGCTCGTTTATTGTTGATTAGTGGTCGCGTAGATATCGGAAAGTGATGGAGTGCGGTCTGATAGCGGTCGAGTTGATTTCGAAAACAGATCGAACAATGTCCCCATTTTTTGACCCAAACGAGTCCCGACCAATAAACCATGGCGGGGGACGATTCACGGACGTTCCTCGAGTGATCGACACGTTTCCGGGGCGCAAGTATGCGAAAGTACGTGCAAGTATCCGCAGGTACAAGGCAAAGGCCCGTTAGAGACCCGAATCTCGCGCGCAAGGGAGCGATCTTCGCGCGTTATTCGACCGAGAGGGGCCGAAAATGGGAGATCCCTGCTCGAGAGAGGAGCGGCCGATGTCCGCCGTTCTTACGCCGTTCTTACGCCGTTCTTCGCGCGAGAGTAGCCGAATGTAGGCTTATGTTGACGCAGGGAGCCGCAGGAAGCCGAAAGTAAACGGTCTTTGGACGATTTAAACGATCTTCGGCCGACCAAATTTGCCTAGATCGGCCAGAGATTGGTGTTTTTTGGGCCCGACTATATAAATCGAGCCAGATCGAAGCCGTTCACCACTTTCTGACCAGCCAGTGAAGGTCATGGACCAACAAGCAGTGCTGGGGCTTGTTGTAGCTCTACAACTTCGTTCTGCCATAGCACAGCAAAATGTTATAATGAGGAGGAGGCCAGGTACCAAGAGAAAATATGCTAAAAAGAAGTAAGTTTTTGTGGATTGTTAAAAGTTTTTCACCTGTGTTTTGTTTCAGAACCTGTTCTGAGACACAGTTTTTATTTATGTATTGGTTTACAATTCTCTAGCATTGGTATTAATTTGTAAATTTATTTTAATTTATAATGATTTTGAGTTTATATATGCCTTGCTGTTGTATTAAGTACAATTAACTCTTTTCTCGCCCTTGTTTGACCCAATTGAGTCCCGACCAATGGACCATTGCCACCGACACTACACCCGACCCTCGGAAGAGAGCGACAGAGGCTATACGAAAGCTCTAGAGGGCTCGAGAGAATACCAGAGGGCGGGCGAGACAAGAAGACCTCCAGGGGACCCTCGGACGACCAAGACTACCCCGGGCCGACGGGATTTGATCGGCTACTGTTTTTCAACATGTTTAAAAACAGTAGCCGATCACTTTGTTTGTACCCGACCCTCGGGGGACTGATGCGATCGCGCCAGATCTTACCCCGAAGGTATAGGTTAGTGCACGTTAGCGCCCGCAGGTATCCGACTATTTTCACAAAAATAGGGCCGATCGACTTAAAAACGGATCGGGTACTCTCGGGACCAAAACAATCCTTGGTGAAATGGCCCTAAAAAACACACTATTTTTTACCCCGATCAAATTACATCTCTACACGATCATTTCCCGATCAGCTCGACCTCTACTTGACTAATATTATATCGTTTCCCGATGGCTTTTCGAGCGCTTGGCTTCTCGATCCCTACTCGAAAAAAAGGGTTAAGTTGAAACATTAATTGAAATCGATCTTGCTCTGAATCGGAGGCTAATCGGTTATATATTATTGTTTTATTGTGACTAAAGAGTACAATCTGGTTCAAAGAAACGTTTAGTAAAAACATGTTCTAATAAATTGTCATATCAAAGGGTTAGGTAGAGGAATTCAAAAGTATATGCAGGTTGGAAAGTATTCTGATTATGCTCGCCTAAATGGAGCCCTGCATTGCATGACACGTTTGACCTTTAGTTTTAACGGACCTGGGGCCGTATTCACAAAGCTTCTTAGTAAATTCTTAAACTTAAGAGAAAATTTCAAAAGCAGATTTATCTTTATTTACAAAAAAAATACTTCAATGAAACTTTGAATGCTTGTGAAAAACTATGTTTCATACAAGCATGCAAAGTTTCATTGAAATATAATTGAAAATAAATGGGAAATCTGCATTTGAAATTTTCACTTAAGTTTAAGATTTTTCTAAGAAGCTTTGTGAAACAGGCCCCATAACTATTAAACTTTTGTACAATGAAATGTATATACACTACGGACACTAGCGAACATGACAACTGGAATCGAAACCGAATTATATGGAATCGGTATAACCGTTTTTGAAGTGACTGTATGAATCGGTTCAAGACTCTCAGAATCCACATGGAGCGCTTGATAAATTGCATTATGCGGTTTATAAAGCGAATCATGTGATTTCTGAGAGCTTTCAACCTGTTCGTCTTAAGCCATATTTAACCTCAACACCTAACCGGCAACGATCAGAACAAAACCGGTAAAAATTGTCAATTAGATAAGTTCCAATACTACACTATGGCACAAATTAGAACAAAACGAACCAGTTACACTGCGTCTTTACTGTCAACAATGTCATGGTGGTGTTCTTTTAGCCAAAGGTCTATGTTTAAATGCTATTATTCAGCATTTTAATGCAACGCAGTTAATATGAAATAGAGACAATTCTTTAGGCGTTTTTAAAGATTTTATTACTAGGAGTGTCAAAATGTTTGGTTCAGACTTAGACGTCGGGTAGTTCGGCGTCTGATTTGGCCCTAAACAGTTTGTATAAGGTTTTCAGTGATTGCTACATCATTTGTTTTGTTGATATTTGACGGAGTTGAGAGACTATTTGTATTAGTTTGAATTACCCGAAGTCAAAATTCGAAGTTATAAAAATAGTCCCATCAAAATCGTCTTCGGGACTATTTGCATTAGCCACAATTAGAATTGCTCGACGTTCGAATTTATTTCGAACTTCGTGGAATTCGAAATTAAAAACAAAAAACAATATCAGCAAACCCAGTTTGACCAGGCTTGACTATACATCTATTTATGATTTCAATGACACATTCTCCGCATATCGCTGAAAACATGTAACCTACAAGTTTGGCAATATGTCATTTTCGCCCTTTTTAAAATTAATCGACGATATACATGTACCTGACCCTTATGTTCGAGACGCCTGGAATTTTGTGAACATGTTGTCAGAGTGTCAAACAGCTTGGATCCGGATCAAACGCCGAGTTATTCGGCGTCTGATTCGGTATAACTGTGTTTGCGACCGACGTGATGAGGGCTACATTCGCACATATAATGAATCCAAGGTTTGAAACTCTTCTGCTTTCGGTTTACTAGTTGAATGAATTGCCTCCCTTTATTCATTATCCTGAGTGTTTTTGCTAATAATTATTGCTTGTATCAATGCAAACTTGTGATGTGATTCAGCTACATATATTATATATCGGACCATCAACTATAGATCTAATGAAAGTATGGATTAAAAGGAAGTGTTTTAAACACATGAGCAAAATATGATGTCTAACAGGTATGATTAGCGACATAGGAAAACAGGCACCCGAACATTACAGTGTAGACATAAACGGGATTATGCCTATTATGATTATGGAATGTTAAAATTAAGCCACCTACCGGAAAGTACAGATATGTGTCGCCACTGATGCAAACAGTGAAGACCCTGACCAGACGACGCGTCGGAGACGCGGCGACTGATCGGGATATTCACTGTTTGAAATATCCGTATGTCCTTTTTACCCCATGATCGACCATTTGACTAAGCCTTAACATTGCACAAAATAATCTTTGGTATGATATTTCTTCGTGTTCAATAATCAAACAAGTACATAAAGTTCACTGCGCCTTTTGATATGCATTCGAAAAACGTATTTCGAAAATAACTTTTCCTCAAACTAAAGTCTAGTATTTTGTAATGTAAATTACCACTCTGTATATGCCTATTACGAAAATATCTTTCTCTAAAGAAAAATCATCTGTTCAGTCCTAGTCTTTTTCTGTTATTTTTCTGGTAGATCTGTCAAAGGTTTGTCAACCACTTCTTGCCAAACACGCTGCAAGATTGGTCCGTTGTTCCGCACTGCTCATTAGTGAAACCTGGTTTGATACTGGGGATACGGTTCTGCAAAAAAGCAAACTATTAGTTATTATGAAGACAGTATGATATTTATTGGTGTAATAGAAGCCGTGTCTCGGCGCCTGAACGTTATTGTACTCACCCACTTATGATCTGGCACGATATTTTACCGTCGACATTCTTCAAAAACCAAGTATTTACAATTTAGGCACTTAAGTGGTTTTGGAAAACTTCATTAATTGTAGTAAACATCACGTAATTGCCAGCTTGACCAAATGCACTTGCGTATTCTTTTAAGAAACAATCAGCGTACTAAACCTTTCGTTGTTTTAGAATAACACTGACGATATAAACGACAATATTTGTTCTGGTAAAGCCGACATGATAACAATGTAAGTCTTGATCTACAACACTTGCTCGGATTCGGATGCAAAATCTGCCCAGACTCTACACATTTCACGCAGTAATAGTTCTAAGATACAGCCTATTCATATTTTAAATAGCAGCATAGATCTAACACTAAGAATCATAAAAAACACTGCCTGCGTTCTTTGAAATGGCCACGCACTGCAGGGTTCATTGCTTTCAGCTCCCTTTTCCTAAATGCGATTCAAATTACGATAAACGGTGACATACGTGTAGAATCAGATCAGAAGCTGTTTTGCATAGATAAGTATTTTCGAGAATGACAGGATCGATGCTTTGTGTCGTCTATACATGGACATATGTGAATCGTTTTCTGTTTTCTACATACTTGACTTTCCATTTGACCATAGTGTTTTGCTGCGGAGTAAGTTCTGGTTAACTTTCGCGTATGTCAACAATATTTTCTTCATCAAACCCTATGGTGTGACAACTCATTAGAATCGTCTTTTCAAGACGATTCTAATAAGTGTTCACTCCGTAGGGTTTGGTGAAGAAATAAGAATATAAGCATTTTAAATACGCACGTCATCTGGGCACTGCAAAAAGAATTCACCTTAACCGCAATGCATTATGGTATACTGGAATACGGCGTATTGAGAGAGCGTCATATATTGAAAAATTGACACCAGAGAGACAGAGAGAGACTAAGAGAGAGAGAGCAAACTTACGTGAGTAATTCCCTGTACGAGAGGCTATTAGTAGACTAGTTTCAAGGCATTGTCTCCGCAGCTCCCAACCGTTGTTCTTTCGGACTTTCCTCCATTTACACTGCTCCAAAAAGTGCACTTCCTTCCCTTCCTCCGGGTCCAGATTCTTGACGCCTTCTACTATATTAAATGTCCTATAGTGTCCACAAAAACAGGATCTAAGGTGCACGTAGACGTCGCGACCCTGCGCCTGTAATTTGAACTTTTTGTACCCACAGTTTTCATTCCAGTGCATTTCAGTGATATTTGAGCTTGGACTTGTAAAGGCGTCATCAGAACTTGAACTTTCCTGTCTGCGGGTGTTACTTGCCATGATTTTTAGCTTTATTTATTTTATTACAATGTTCTCAAACAATGCAACTTTACAATCGGAAGCGCAAAGCTTATTTAAGACCATGTGGCTCAAACCACGTGTTTTATATACACTATAACAGACTGGTTTCCCACGGGTTTTCCAATATGCTCATTTGCGGTTATTGTCTTACGTAACATTGAAAAATATAATTCTGGAAAAGCAAGGTATGGGAATTTTCTAATCTTATAGTTATCTTTAATTACAGGTTTCATTTCTAAATTTAGATCAACGCGGGATTACTCGTTAATTTTCCGGATGATTCGAAATTCGAGAATGTTCCATTGTGTCATTTGCAGGAGTCCGATTCCGATATATAACAGCCATATCATTGCCCCTGTATGATGCAAAGCAAATTGCCGACTTTAGCAATTTTCAGATATTTTCCCCTGCCATGTAATTTTAAAAATATAATTTAAGTAAAAAGTAGAGTTCTATCCAGATGAGAAGCCGCATTATTGATCTTGGTCCAAACTGTTTGTAAAAAAATCAATGGGTATTTCGCCTGTACACCACACAAAGTTAACCTTTATCCTTCTGCTAACCCACATGTGTAATTGTCAACTGCTGAAACTGCCTGCTGCTGAAAATGTTGTCTGCTTGATTTCTTATTTTTTAGATGCGCTTGAAATTTAGTGAAACTATTGTCTGAGTGTCAAAATTAATCAAATTTTGACCATAGTCAAGTTTTAAAGTTTTAAAGAGGCTTGGATCCATGTCAGACGCCGAGTTACTCACCGTTGTACGATTTCTAACCTGGAGACAGTGTAGACCTGAATCGGTTGCCATTGGGGAAAGTTTTCATCTTAACGTTAAATAAATTGTTTACAGTGATTGGGCTCTGATGAATAGTAAACAGTGTAGAACCTTATCAGAAACCACGTCCGTGAGCGTCGTCCATATATTACCACGGTGGCGTGAGAAAAAGGACACTCGAATATCGCAAACAGTGTTAACCCAGATCACAGCTTCCGGTAATTTGACTAAATTTGACGACAAGCCGACAAATTATGACACCTTCTGTAAAATAAGTCTTATGAAGGTGCATACAGTATAGACCAAGATCAGCCTTCATGTCTTAACCCTTTCGGCGCCACATTTAAATATGTCGTCTGCGACAAGTTTCAGATAAAATATTTTTATGAAAAGAAAAGAAAAGATTAAAAAAAAAATTACACCTGCCGACACCACTAAAATAAGAATTCATATTACAGAAGTGGAGTCTCTGATCAGACACCGCCTTGGAAAGGCGGCGGCTGATCTGGGATTGCACTATTTGCTATGGCGCATTTAGGCGATTACGGCGCCCAAAGATTTAAATTAAGCTTGTGATAAGGATCTGCACTATTTGAAGTGTTAGAGTATGATTTATTACTGAAAATAAAACACGTCAAGAAGTTTAGTCCATTATCGGACGGCGCGTTGAAAACGCGGTGGTTGATCTGGTTCTACAATGTTTTCAGAACGTTCCATTTATATAAAAAGAATATCCTATACTTAGATGCCTCTATCAGGGGCTAAAATGTGGTAACAATAGTGAAATCCTTGATCAGAAATTGGTTTATATAAGGCGGTGTCTGATCTAGGACGGCGTTGTAACATGGTGCTGCTGTTTTGATTCCTGACTTCGACAATGTAGTGTACTGCTGCCTTCAGACGACATACTGTCAAACACATGTCAGCATGTTTTTTTCACATTTCGTGGAATAAGATAATGTTAACCGTTTCGGCGCCAAAATTAAAACTGTCGTCTGCGTGTGACACGTTTCAGATATAATATGTTTACGATAAGAAATCAAATAATTTCCAAAATATTTTACACTTGCCTATACCTCTATCATAAAACTTATTTTTTTGCAAAAAGTGAAGACCCTGATCAGACGCTCCAGTTTATTCGAACTAATAAAGATAGTCAACACATATTCACAAAGCAAAATATATGTGTTTGGTTCAGATTAAAATTTCAATAAACATGAAGCAAGAACAAGAGCTAATTGAGTTCGAGATAACGAGTTTCGACTGTATTTTGCAGACATATGACCGACGTCACAGGAATAGGGGCTCTCGGATATATAAAAAAGCGCTGATTCAGCTCTTTTTTCAGCGCTATTATTCCATTATATAGTCACGGAATTCACCATTTGTATTCATTTAAAGGTAGATTTGGATATCATATAAGATTGCAAACAGTACACACCCTGATCAGCCGCCAATTCAGTGACGTGGCGGCTGGTCTGGGGCCACACTATTTGCTATGTCCGAGTGCCCTTTTTCGCGTGACGTGGCCCATATTATGCGTAAGTTTGGTTTACATTGCATTCAGAATGCGTAAAGACCATATCATCCTCATTGACAGATTGACCGGACGTTTGTTCATGAGTATCTCAACCGTCTAAACCAGCATTTGTTTTAGTAAAAATAGTGCCAAACTAAAACTTCAAACTGAAACAAGTTCGTAGGGTAAAATACGCGCCCTAACTGTACAATTCAACAACACATAAACCGAACTGTTAATTCTACGTATAAACAAACAAATAAACGGTGATAACGCTACAATTGTTTTACGGCTAATGGCTAACCCGCCTCCTAAAATGATATCAACCTTTTAGTTAACCAGAGTGAATCCTGATAAAAGTGAAATAGCCTTATCGGAGTGCTAAATGCATCTGAATCCTAGTAGCTGTTTGTGATTTGATCAAGAAAGGACACACATATGTGTGAAGGGATTCGTGTTTTTATCATTTGATAAACGGAGAAAATGACGACATTGGAATGAT
>JAULCE010084099.1:0-12856 GCA_032359355.1 Macoma nasuta | reverse complement strand
CTTTGATGTTTTTTTACAAGTTGGTCAATTCAGTGACGATAATATAAGTTATATATCAACTCTGATTAAACTAGGACTGTCATTAAGACTGACAAATTATACCCCCACATTGATTTGATAATTAACATATTGAGCCTTATGGCACATAAACATTGTATTGGTCTCATTCTAAGGAGCAATAACTCTTCATAGCCTTTTCTAAGCCTAAGCAAGCAGCTAAGTTGAGGCTAAGAGCAAATTGTGTTGTTTCTTAAAATATTCCTATAAGAAAAATATCAATACTCTGACTGATCCCTGCAGATGACATGCATCTCTAGGCCAATGAGGTAGATCACTCCTGTAACTTTGCATGCAGATCATTTGAATATGTTGAACGGTTTTTGAGTTATGAGGTACGGTTAATGTTTTGGGATGCAGACAACGCAGACGACGCCAAGGGTATCACAATAACTCGACTTTTTTTCTTTGAAAAACAGACGAGCTAAAAAGCTATCGTGAATGGAAGTTTATAATACAATAATGAATCAGTGTTTTATTCATGAACTTTCAATACCTGTACAGTATGTTACACACATACAGTTATACAATTGTTAACATCTGAATGGCAATGTTAGGTTAACAATGGTTTAAATCATAAATATTCCATTATACATTTGAACTACTGTTTATATATAATATCCACTAGATGACATAGGATTTAATTATATTGTCACTTGACAGAACAACTCTTCTATATTAGCTGGACTGGTTTTAAAGAGCATGACATATCTTTTACTGAAAAATAAGCGCATATTTCACTTATTGACCTTTGTGAACTGAGAACTATAAAGTATACTACTTTATCACATGACACCCCTTGTCTCTAGGTTAGTATAACGAGTTCGTATTTTTGTATATGTACCACGGTTAGTATAAGATAACGAAACACCAGTCTTATGTATCCATCCGCATGTTTATTATAAACATAGTTCAACTACGTCGTGCGTGCATGTTGACGCCGTAATAAGGTGACATGCACACCGGCGCGTCTAAATGTATGAACTATATCTGTAACACCATTGTTCGCGATCAAAGGCCTTCCGTCATATTCGAACTACTTGGATCCAGATCATACACCCAGTGAGACGTCCGATTAGAATTCAAGCTGTTTGATGAGTCTTTTAACAGATTTTAGCCGAACTACTTTTTCATGTAAAATGTTTGTTTACAAGCTGAGTGTTTTTTGGTCAGCAGTAATTTGTTCAGATGGTTGTGTAAGGATGGATACATTTCTGTTTTCTTTGTTGTTTTTGTTATGTGATAAAAAGAATCTAACACTAGTTGTCAGTTGATATCAAATTTTAATAACCTCGTTCTGTAAAATGTTATTAAACTCGCCAGAGGCTCATTTAATAACAGTTTACCGAACTCGTTTAATAAATCTTGATATCCATTGACAACTCATGCAAGATCCTTTAATTATTACTTTCATCTTACAAAAAGTGAGCACTATAAAGTATACTTCTTTGTCACTTTAATCTTACAAAAAGTACAATGTGTTTGGGAACGTGCAGACATATGTCTTGTCTTCAAAGGCAACACATAAGCAAAGTCCCGCAATGTCATTAACAGATACTACTTTCAAATTGCCGGAATCTACAACTTCTGCAATGTGCTGTACTTGCATATTTTGGCCAGTACGATTCAAGCATGAAATAACCGCTAATACTTCAGTTTGGTTATCTGTCAGGATAAAAAATCTAATGTTGCCATAATGGTTTATATCTTCATACTTAAACAAAACAGTAGCATTGTTTCTTTTTTTCATCCTCAAATACTCTATACCATATAAAATTTGGCCATTCAGTTCAAGTCTGTTCAATGTCTGAAAGAGATCTTTCTGAACTGTATCTTTCAAATACAATTCATATGCCTGCTGTTCAGGTTGTGACAGTCTCCGAAGTGTAATGCCACCAAGAAGGTATATACCTGGCCCTATTTCTTTTTTTCGCTTAAGGATGTTTGGAAATTCAATGGAATTGCATAAATATTCTAGATATGTTTCTTTAGTAATACAACTGTGTCTTAATTCTGGCAGTTTTTGCAGAAATGATATCCCAGTTACTATTTGCTGATCAATGTTTTGTGAACCCTTAATCATTTTCAATACAAGTCCATTCTTGTCCTCAAAAGGAAAGCAACTGTGAGTATATAAAGGTCCTAGGTTAATAACATTATCAACCAAATGAAGCAACTGGTGCATATTTAATGTCATAAAGCAGGCAGAATATAAATCAGCAAACTTTTTACAAAAAGCTTTTAACATTTCTTCAGACTTCTTAAGTTCTGACACTGTAATTTCATTCTGCAGCAAAATAAATATTGCCTGTACAAACAAAGCAAAATGTAAGAATCGCTCTTGATCTAAGATATCTTTCAACACTGGTAAACTATAAAATAACAAAAAGTTTTGAAATTCTGATGCCTTCCAATGTTTAAAATCACTTTCAATGGACCGTGGAAGTCTTGAAATGCTAAGTGTTGGATGAATATTTAATAGCCGTTGGTCTACAGTTTTCAATTTAGAAAACACACTAAATGTTTGAGAACTAAATTCCTTCCCAAACCAAAGTTTTAGTAATAATTTCTGTACTCCAAGTAACACCCCATGCATATAATCTATTCCCATGCCATTAACAATGTCAAATTTTGGAAAGAATGCTAGCCAAGATGGTCCTTTAATTCCGTTAACTGTGTACTTGGATCGTCCAGATCGCATTACTGTTTCTGCATCCTGCAAAATACTTTTTGTTGACCTCACTGGACCTTTTGGATCTACAGATTTGAATGGAAATATGTGTGTGTGGCCTTTGCCCCTTTTTGCTGTTTCCCCTTTTTGAAGACATTTTATGCAACTAAAGGCACCATTAAATAGAACAGAATTACATAGCAATGCCCTTGCTGGGAGGTCAGCAGTACATGCCAACAGAAAACCTTTACATAAAAACATTCCCTTTGTAGGTGAGAAAAATTGCACACCTTTACTAAGCTGTTTAAACTCTTCCAAAATTGGATTCAAAAATACCTCTATTGATGGCTTTATGCTGTCAAACCAAAGTCCAGCTAATAACATATTTTCAGGCATCATTCTTTTGCTAATTTCTAGTTCATTGATAGTTAAAAAGATTGGCCATATAGAAATACGGCTACTTTTGAAAACAGGTGCTCCATCAGTGTTAAGAACAAACGAAATGTTTTCTGGTTCACTTAGTAGACCATTATTAGATGAAAGACTTTTGTAAAGAAATCCATCCGTAATATCTTTTATAGTGCTATTATGGTGATTCTCACTAAACCTATGTTGAAGAGCCTCAAAAAAACCTTCTTTAGAAAAAAAAGTCCGTAATTGTTCAATAATAGAGCTTTGCAGAAAATAAGGGTTAGACCCTCTTGTAAGTGAATGTCGACAATTTTGGTTTTCACAATCAGCTATGTTGTCTTTCACTGAATTCAAACACTTAGGGCAATAATAATGTTTCTTAATAGGATTTTTTAACTGATTGAAGTACTTTTTATACGAATAGAGACTAGAACAAACCACATTATCATCTGGTAAAACATATGCAAATATGTTCAGAAGTTGTTGAATAGCATCGCCAACACAGTTATGCTTTGTAAAAAAAAGTGCCATCAACAGCATAAAAGCTCCGACTGTTATTTTAGCTCCTGGGTATAAGGGTTTCTTATCAATATCTTCTGAATCCCTTTCATTTTCATATCCATCCTGCTCTGTGCCATCATCTGCATCAAAGAAAATGTCATCCTCATCAAACACAGTGTTTATTTCTTCATCATATGTCATTTCCTCATCCAGTTTCTCATTGTATGTCAGTCCATCCTCAGAGTTTTGATCCATTTCATCAGGGCTGACCAGGTTGCTCAGACCGGCTTCATCATTTTGAAAAAGATTCTCCTGAAAATGCAAAGTAAAAATAATTAACATTGTATGCAACACATTTATTGTTTTAACCCTTTACTCCATATGCTATTTTAAACACATTCACAATGAAAGATTATGATGAATAGGAAGATACTATCTAGGTGAAAGATAAAAAAACAAAACAATTTGTTTGGGTTTGAAAAACGTTGTGGAAAAATTATTGGAGCATTTGCTCATCATGAGCAAATGCTTCATTTTCCACAATACTTTCAATAGTCATCTGCTACAGAGTCGTAAAAAGGTGTATATATGGAGTAATGGGTTAATGATGTTAACTTATGCTATAAATCAATGTAGTCATAGGGTTCCGGTACATTGTTTAGATGCTATCAGCCTATCACTAAGCTTAATTGTGAACACCGTAAAAAAAAAAGTTGGCTTTTCATACACTATTGACAAGAGGGCCATGATGACCTTGGATCGCCCACCTGTGTAATGCAGCTGTATTATAGCAATTTTGACAATTTCAAGGGCCATAATCCAGTCATGCCCGGACAGATCAGGCTTGTTTTCGAAAGGAACCGAGCTCTCATCAATATTTAACTACCTAAGTTTGGTGAAGATCGGATAAGAAATGAAGACTCTATTGTGTTCACAAGCTGTATTATAGCAATTTTGACAATTTCAAGGGGCCATAATCCAGCCATGCATAAATGGATCGGGCTGGTTTTCGAAAGGAACCGAGCTGTCATCAATATTTAACTACTATCTAAGTTTGGTTAAGATCGGATAAGAAATCAGGGCTCGAATTTAACTTTTTTTGCCACTCGCAATTTTTTGCGAGTAGATGAAATTTCAACTCGCAAAAATTAGCACTCACTCGCAAAGGCATGAATGATTAATACAACAATGAAATGATGAAATAACTTCAGGTAACGTAAGCCTGATCTGATCACACTTGCATTACACCCTTCTTCTCCTCCATTTCTCAAACCATGTTCGAACTTATCCGTATAAAACTTCACGTGCGGCAGTATACAAAAAAGATTACGTTTTTTAACAAGTTTTTTTTTAAATTTCTGTTTCAATACACCTTTTTCAAATTGATAAAGATGCATGCTACTTAGGAAATCTTTGAAACGTGTGTAAATGCCTATGCCAAATACTACATTGCTTGGGCGAATTTTCCTCCTGTCAATATGATTTAAGCGTGCGTGACCTAATTGTACACGCGTCGGATACATGTATATGGCATTTGAGTGTTCTGGTGTAAACCTAGTTGGTAGTTAACTTAGAATACACAAGATCTGCATATGTTATTGTTTACCGTCGTTATTAGATTCAATAATATATGCATAATACTGAGTATTAATTGTGACTCAGTGACGATTTTCGATCTCCTTATTGACCTGACATTTTTGCGGGAAAATTTCCGGTCAGTTCCAACGTATTTACTCGGTAATCTCCGACAGTATTAGGTGTAGTACCAACCGGAAATCCTCGTCTAACTCCGGCAAGGTAGCATAATTATTAAACTTCCATCGCCGAGGGGTTCCGTGTGGATACGGAAACAATTGGCGAAAATTCTATTTTAAGCCAGGAGATGTTTGTACGCTAAGACTTGAGAAGTAATAGCGGTTTCTGGGTGCTGTTATAATGTGTAACGCATCAATATTCTCATAATTATGAACTCTACTGTTTCCATAGGGTTTTGGTACGAGTCAATTTTAAATTAATTGCGTACTTTGGTCATTTTCATTGCTTACATACGCAAACACGCTGTTTATCTACAACTTTGGCACGAATTCTGAGGGAATCCCCGGAATTACGCAAGTGTGCATCGCGCATGGGCTTTGAAGTCAAGCAAGCCGCGGGTTCTGCGAATGATTGACAGGAGGAAACCAAGCAATGTCTTTGGCATAGGCATGCATTTACACTGTAGATAGTAGACAAACACGAAACAGACTGGTTTTGTTTCACCTCAATATTTTGCACTCGCAAAAAAATGCGAGTTAATAGAAAATGAACTCGCAAAATTAAATTTACGCTCGCATTTTGCGAGTTTGCGAGTGCCAAATTCGAGCCCTGGAAATGGAGACTATTGTGTTCAGAAGCTGTATTATTTTCAAGGGCCATAATCCAGTCATGCATGGGCGGATCTGGCTGGTTTGCAAAAGAAATCGAGTTCTCATGGATATCTAACTACTGTATGAGTTTGATTGAGATACAATCAAAACGGAAGACTTTATCGCGTTCACAAGCAATTGTTTACGGACGCACGAACGCAGGACACCGTGCCACGACATAAGCTCCTCTGGCCTTTGGCCAGTAGAGCTAACAATCAAAGGAGAAGGAACTACAAAGCAATTGCTTCAGAATCACAATTTATTAAATTTGATGCTTTTCAATTTCTCGAAGGCCGAAACCGGATGTCATCCTAACCGCAATGCATTATGGTCAGCCGGAACACTATATATCTGTATGGCGCAATATCTGTACATTTTTAAAGCTACGTTGGCTGAGATCTGTATTAATCAATAATTTATACATCTATATGAAAATACATAGATCTATGTAAACTATATCGCCCATTTTCTACACTAAATGTCCTATTCAATAATTTTTCCATGTGTAAAAAACTCATACCTGCTGCGTTATTTCTGCCTCCACATCTTCGGTTGTGTATTTATTGGAAATGCCACTTCTTATTCTTTTAAATAGCTCTTTATGATTGTCAGACTCCTCTTTTCGACCGTACGGTCCTCTTTTATGTCCTGGTTTGGACATGATCAACACTATTTGGTTCAGTGTACAGTCAACTCTACAATGATTCTTTGATTACAATGATCTGTATGACGTCACAACAGAAAAAGCTTGACGTCATTCTACACCACCGGTTTTGATCACGAGCGCGTTCTTTTCAAACAACGACAACAACTTACAGTATTAAAACCTGAAACTAGTGTGCTTTATTCGTACCGAGGAATTTTAATTTTACAGTTTGTAACCATGTTTGCCTGCATTTTTTTCCCAAAAGACTTAACAATATCTGTGGTTAGCAAAGCGCACAGACATTTGCGCATTTCTGGACCATTCGAGGAGAATGCGGAATGTGTTATGAAATGGTCGGGCGAGGATTTCGACGGGACCATCCTTAAAGTTGGCGGTAAGAAACACATTTAATATTAGTCTATATTTGTTGTATTATTACGTTCCCGTATTGGTTATGGAGTATTCTTTAACGAGGTAATCCGAATCTACGAACGAGATTTATGGCATATATTAATGTCCTTAACCTGGCCGGATCCCATGTCCTTAACCTGGCCGGATCCTAAGTCCTAGTGGTCAAATTTGGGTTTGTTACAATTAAACTTAGTATAAATGAAGAGTTCTTTACAGTATTTACCTCCCTTGAAGCTTTTTGTTTGATCACGTGATCATGGCTCTGGATTGATCACGTGATCATGGCTATGGACTACCCATCGCGGTTACCAAAAAGACAAACTCCCTTGATTTTAATCCGCTATTTTAATCACATCGAGTATAGGGATCATTTGGACAAAGCATTAACTCCTGTCAGCCCTAAAATTTCTATCTCCCTTTTGCGGGAAAAGCTACGGACGCTAATTATGTAAATTTCCGTTCGGTTCCAATCGTATCTATACGGCAATCTCCGACAATATTAGGTGTTGTAACGAGCGGAAATCCTCGTCTAATTCCGGCAAGGCCGATCAATTCGTGTAGCGCATTCTTTATGGCCGAGGGGTTCCGAGTGATGGCGGAAACAATCGGGGGCGTTCTAGTTTTAGCCAAGGTCGTTAACTAGTACGCTAAGATTTGAGAAGTAATTTAGCGGATTCTAGGTGCTCTTATAATTCTTTACGCATCAATATCCTAATAAGAGTATTCCACTGTTTCAATAGGGTTTTGGTACGCGTCAGTTTTAAATTAATTGCGCACTTTGGTCATTTTAATTGCGTACATACGCTAATACGCTGCTTATCTACAACTCTGTAATAAACATTATCCGAGGTGGAATTGTCTTTCTCTTCTTCATGTTTTCCTTACTTCGACCGGTTTACGATAGGGATATACATACGTGATTCGAACATCTCGGCCATATTTCCTTCGATAGAGTATCAATTGATGACCGAGGTGTTCAGATAATGATTGATAATTTAAGTCAAGTCTGAACTTTAACGTTTAACTACCGAAATCGTTCATTTGACGACTTTTAAGTATTGTCACTTGACACATTGTAACCCTGATAGTTACATGCATTTAATAACAATAAATGTTGCTTTTGCTATAAAAAATTTATATCGGGGCCCATTCATTTCCATCCGTGCCTACTCAGATTCAAAGAATACGGGCCCATTTCTTTATATGTTTGCCAATGAAATGGTCGAAAAGAAAATATGTAATGCTGAGACTTCTTGAAAACAAACATGACCGTTTATTATCGTAAACCTAGCGAATTGTCAATAAAGCAGTGAGCACTTGTCTCCAAATTGTTTCATATGTCACCCTGAAGCGTATTACGATTGTCATGGGGTTAACTATAAGCCGGTTACATTTCACATAATGCAAAATAACCAAACTTATTACGGCGCTCCGCTACGCTCGCTTGTAATAAATGTGGTATTTTGCATTATATAAACTATAACCTACACTTATTACTGCGCTACGCTGCGCTCGCTTGTAATAAATTTGGTTATTTTGCATTACATGAACTATAACCTACACATCACTGCCACCGGTGAATTATCAAAACTAGCATAACACACACTAGACGAGGAAAGCGAAGGCTTTAGAATTTTATTCCAAAATCTGCAGCAATTATGGCTGTTGGTTCTTGGTTAAAAAAGGAATGAGCAAATGCTCCATATATTGCACACTGTTTTCAAAACCATTCCAAATCGGCATTTTTGTTTCCATTAGATATTCATCCTTTCAACCCTTTTAGCATGGGAAACAAGTCTATACGTCCTTTGCGAACAGTGCAGACCCAGATCAGATCAGACCCAGGAGCCCTCTGATCAGGGGGCTACACTGACGACTGTTTGTCATATTTTAAGAGGAGAAAATCCCCAAAACGACCATATAAACTAGTCATATTTAAAAATTGGAACAGTCCATTTGAAAATTCAGCATTAAAATGGTTAATCAGATGCTTTCTTTGGGGAAGTGTCTAAAAATAACATACTATGTAAAGGGTTTATAAGATTTCCAGCTGTGGGCATGTGTCCTATGGGCACATTTCTAGTTTCAGTTAGTTTGATGGATATCTATTCTAGACTATTAATAATTTGTCTTGTTTGTAGATAATGAAGCTGAATTGAAGAAGCTGGCAGGGCATCTAGTGAAAAGAGTGCTCTGCCATGCTCCTGCAAGCCCCCTAAAGCAGCTGATGGCTGCTTTAGGATCATCCCAATCAAAGCAACACTCAGACTCTCCAGCACCAGCAAAGAAAAGAAAAATGGCCCAGAAGGAGAACAAAAGTGACAAGTCTATAATGAAGTCATTATTCCCTAGCACTAGCACAAAGCCTGGAACTTATTTAAGCCTGTTGGCGGAACCGGAAACCAGCCTACTGGACACTTGGGCCCTAATAAATGACTTACAAGGTATTTATTTTGCAATGAATGTGGTACATGAATATGTTGATTTTTGGTACAAATCAGTATTATACTATTAGTATTTATTAATAAATTAGACCTGTCAAAGTAAACATACCTTTTTCAACCAACGTACACTTGGGTTCGGTCTGAATACTTACTGGTCTGACCAGTCTTTAATGTTGCAACAAAACAGCAAACAAATTAGACCAATGGAAAGACTCTAGGCAATTTTGTTATTCAAGTGTAATTTGTGCTAACAAGAACATTTTATATAAAAGATATATGTTTATATCCTTTTTAGCTCACCTGAGCACAAAGTGTGGGGTGCTCTATTGTGATCACTCACCGTACACATGTACCTCTCCACATTTTACCTAATAACGACTTCTCCACCTAAACCAATGAAAAACTTAATTTCACAGGAATATTCCCTAGGTGGTCCTCTTTACCTCTTTCAAAGCTGTTTAAAGAATTTAATTCCATGGAAATCTTTGATTTTCCCGGCATCAGAAATAGGGAAAAGTGCAAACACTTTAAAAAATCTTGTCCAAAAGCACAGGCCTGATTTGAAAATTATTCTGCACAAATGTTCCTTGTGTGACCCTCTACCAAGATCGTTCAAATTATTCTGATCCATTAAAAAACATGGCTGCCAAATGTTCCTTGGGTGACCCTCTACCAAGATTGTTGAAATTATTCTGATCCGATGAAAAGCATGGCTGCCAGGGCCAAGGCTTGTTTTCATTATATGTATATAGAGTGAATACTTTAAAAATATTCATGTACAAAAGCACTGGACCAATTTGGAAATAATTTGGCACAAATATTCATTGAGTGACCCTCTACTGAGATTGTTCAAATTATTCTGTAAGATCTGTTGACAAACATGGACACAAGGGGCAGGGCTCATTATGCTTACATTGTTTAGAGTTTAACTTGGAAAACTATTTAAGTTCTATTAACCCTTTACTCCATACACTATTTTTAGAGTCATCCACTATGAAAGCATCTGATTATAAGAAAGAATACCAGTCTAATAGAAAGAAAAATATCAAATTTAAACTTATTTGAAAATATTGTTGGAAATGGAGCTTTGCTAATTATGAGCAAATGCTCCATTTCCCACAATGTTTTCAAATGTGATCTGCTACAGAGGCGTCAAAATGCCTATCTTTCGGTTAAATCAGGTGAGTGATAAAAATTAGGAGCACAATGATCGTCTTGTTAAAGAACATTGATCATGCTGTTAAAAATATATTTTAAGTGTAAATACCTGCAATACTATGATACATTTAAGGAGAACAAGAGAATCCCAGTACAGTACATAGATCAACAGTGGTCCAGCCGGAACAGAAAATACCTAAAACAAGTCCACATCTGCTTGGTCTGTTGAGGCAGTTGACCGACCCACAGATACAACAGGAGTTACTGACTTTAATAAACTCCCTTGAAATGCAGGTATAGAGGATATTACACGAGTGTCGAGAGGTCATTCAATACGGAAATTTATTGAACTCGTTTTCTAAATTTGATAAAAACGAGCCTTTGCCATTTTTTTATCGATTTTAGAAAACGAGTTTTATAAATTCCATATTAAATGACCACGAATATGATATTTTATTTCTATCATAAATCCCAATTCTATGATTATTAGCGCAAAATATATATAATGTCGCTATTCATTATGACGTCACTTAGGGTTGTGGGATATAAAAAAAATGCTCCATGACGTTAGCATCTGCTGGCAACATTATCTTCTGCTGGCGATGTCATTTATGATATGAATTGTTATCTTAGTCTTTACATTATGTTATTGGATTAAATTTGTATTTTGGCAAATTGAATGCTGTGGTACAGATTTTAGCTTCATTTTACTAAAATTAAAAAATGTTTTTACTAATAATATGGTTAATAATTCATAAAAATGTCTTGATAGATTTTAAAAAAAATATTATTATTGTTTTAACCCTTTCCTCCACAGAAGTGCCTTTTAGCGCCTCTGTAACTGATGACTTTTGATAACATTGTAGGAAATGAAGCATTTGCTGAATGCTAGTAACGAGCAAATGCTCCATTTCCTACACTGTTTTCAATACAATTCAAAAATGGCATTTTCCTGTTGCCTAAAATTTCATATTTTGCATCAGATTCTTTCCTTGTGGATTAGTCTAAAGATAGCTTGTGGAGGAAAGGGTTAAGCTCACCTGAGCATAAAGTGTGGGGTGAGCTATTGTGAACGACTTCTCAATATAAACCAATGAACAAAATTCAAAATAATTTCACTTGTATGTTTCCTAGGTGGTCTTCTTTCAAAGCTGTTCAAAGAATTTACTTCCACGGAAAACTTAGCTTTACCCACATCAGAAATAGGGAAAAGTGCCAAAACTTAAAAATCTTTTTGTTCAAAAGTACAGGCCGGATTGCACAAATGATGGCCCTCTACCAAAACTTTGAAAACTATTAAATCAGGTGAGCGATATAGGCCAATCATGTTCCTCTTGTTTATTGAAACAATATTTCAAATGGAAGTTTCATTGGGCTACCGAAATGCGCGATTGTGTGCAAATGAATATAATAATTCAACAGTAACTGTTATGCTTTTGTAGCAAATTCTAATAAACAACTTAATTATTACATTTCATCAAATTCGTGATAGTTAATACATTGCACACAGTGTAAATGTTTTTGATCGTGACATGTATGTTCTTATACTGTTGCATGGGCCAGTGGTCTAATGGGCCAGTGGTCTAAAGCAGTGCTACAGATAAGCATGCGTTAAGGATACATTTATGACAAAAATCTTCTTCACAAAACCCTATGATGTTACCAACTGTGAGAATCGTCTTGAAAAGACAAATTCTAACGAGTGGTCACACCATAGGGTTTAATGAAGAAATAAGGATCTTAGCATTTTTAATACCCACGTTATCTGGAGCCTTGTAAAGCAAATAGAATTGTATTTGTAAATGTCATTGTGTCATTAAAAATATCCGATTTTTTTCCCAGCCAAAGGTCATGCAGGAAATGGTGAATGTACAAGGAATGGATTTACATGTAGCTGATAAAGAGCATGCCAAAGATGTAGGTTCAAAACATTAAATTCATTATTGTACTAAATGAATGTTTTTACATCGTGTAAACATGTAAAACCTTAATTCCAAAGATACGCCTTTTGACGCCACTGTAGCAGATGAATATTGAAAACATTGTCACATGGGAAATGGAGCATTTGCTCAAAATGCTCCATTTTCCACAATGTTTTCAAAGCTATTCAAAATTGGTACTGTCCTTTCTCCTACATAATATTCCTATTCAT
>JAULCE010083988.1:0-12858 GCA_032359355.1 Macoma nasuta | reverse complement strand
AGACATATATACCCTCCAAACAAAAGTATTTAGAAATTGCGCCCTCGATTTGTACCCGTGGCCGAAATTTCAGGGTTTGGCTCAATGCCTATTATATCGAGGTTGGTGGAACTATTTTTATCAATTTCGCTTTTTGAAATAACTTAATAACTCCCCTCATCCTCGCGTGTGTTTGTGCTTCAGATATCAGTTCCGATAAATTTGACGCTATCCTTTATTCCACAAGCACATTTTAACACAAATCCAGAAGTTATGAATCTGATACAATAATGAAAATCTAGGCAAGGGAAAAGGGCCATTTTTAAATTGTAAAATTAAAGAAAATTGAGCATTTGCTACTAACGAGCAGATGCTCAATTTCCTACATTGATTACCATCAGCTGCAGAGGCGCTAAAAAGTGCGTGTATGGAGGAAAGCAACGATAGTTTTTCCATTCACCGCAATAGACGACTCAAATCTGTATTGCAAAAAAGTGAAGTCCCAGATCAGGCACCGATCTATCGAAAGAGGCGTCTGATCAGGGACGTCACTTTTTCCAACAACTTTTATTCCGAATCATGCTTAGCGTTTCGAAAAAGTTCAAGTTTTTTTATTATTTCTTTTTCACTTCCTTTAAATAGTTGATCAAACAGTGTAAATGATGATCAGACGCCGCCACAAAAGAGTTTTTTGCGCCTAATCTAGGACGGCGCTGATCTGAAATGTTTAAACAAAAGTGAGTAACAAGGCAATCATTTTAATATCTAAACACAGAATAATAATGGGTGTTACATTACGGAAGGTAACTAAATAGTGTAACGTGTACTTGGCAAAGACGCAGATAATCCATTCAGAGAAAAGCATTCCCAAACTTTAATGGGTCGACGGTGTCTTTATACATAGCCCTGATCCTTCACACGATCAATAATTGTACGCTTGTATGAACTATGCAGTACTGGTTGACGTAGAAGAATTGTACGAATTAATGAACTGTATAACGCACTAGTTGACGTAGACGAATTGTACGAATTAATGAACTGTATAACGCACAGGTTGACGTAGAAGAAGTGTACGCATGAATGAGCTGTACATCACACTGGCTGACGTAGAAGAATTATATGCTTGTATGAACTGTACAACGCACTAGTTGACGTAGAAGAAAACTGTACAGCACTGTTTGACGTACAAGAATTGGTACGCATGAATGAACTGTACAACGCACTGAGTGACATAGTAGAAATGGTACACAAGAATGAACTGTACGACTCACTGGCTGACGAAGAAGAATTGTATACAAAAATAAACTGTACAGCACTGTTTGACGTAGAAGAATTGTACATAAAAATGAACTGTACAGCACTGTTTGACGTAGAAGAATTGTACATAAAAATGAACTGTACAGCACTGTTTGACGTAGAAGAACGAACTGGTTGACGTAAAAGAATAGTACACAAGAATGGACTGTACAAAGCACTGGCTAACGTAGACGAAAGTGCGCTTGTATGAACTGTATAACGAACTAGTTGACGTAGAAGAATAAAACACAAGAATGAACTGTACAGTCACCTTTTGACGTATAATAATTTGTATGCATGAATGAATTATACAACGCACTGTTTGACGTAGAAGAATTGGTACACATTAATGAACTGTACAGCAATGTTTGACGTAGAAGAATTGTACACAAGAATGAACTGTACAAAGCACTATTTGTAGTACAAGAATTGTACACACGAATGAACTGTACACCGCACTGTTGAACGTAGAAGAATTGTACACTAGAATGAGCTGTACAACGCACTGGCTGACGTAGAAGAATTGTACACAACAATAAATCGTACAACGCACTGGCTGACGTAGAATAGTTTAACGCATGAATGAACTGTACAACGCACTGGTTGACGTAGAAGAATTGAACACAACGCATGAATGAGCTGTACAACGTACTGGTTGACGTAGCAGAATTGAACACAAGAATGAACTTTACAACGCACTTATTGATGTAGAAGAATTGTACACAACAATGAACTCTACAGCGCACTGGCTGACGTAGAAGAGTTGTACACAAGAATGAACTGTACAACGCACTAGCTGACGTGTAGAAGAATTGTA
The DNA here is from genome assembly GCA_032359355.1 of Macoma nasuta. Classification (NCBI taxonomy): domain Eukaryota; kingdom Metazoa; phylum Mollusca; class Bivalvia; order Cardiida; family Tellinidae; genus Macoma; species Macoma nasuta. The sequence continues at coordinate 10,766 of JAULCE010083988.1, read as the reverse complement.
TACAATAATGAACTGTACACCGCACTGGCTGACGTAGACGATTTGTGCACAAAAATGAACTTTACATCGCACTGATTGACGTAGAAGAATTGTACACAAGAATGAACTGTACAACGCACTGGCTGACCTAGAAGAATTGTACACAAGAATGAACTGTACAACGCACTGGCTGACGTAGAAGAATTGTACACAAGAATGAACTGCACAACGCACCGGCTGATGTAGAAGAATTGATCACAAGAATGAACTCTACAACGCATTGGCCGATGAAGAAAAAAATGCAAGTAATGATTTGTACAGCACTGTTTGACGTAGAAGAATTGATTGGTACGCATAAATGAACTGCACAACGCACTGGTTGACGTAGAAGAATTGTACGCATGAATGAACTGTACAACGCACTGGCTGACATAGAAGAATTGTAGAATAATTGTACGCATGAATGAACTGTACAACGTTCTGGCTGACGTAGAAGAATTGTACGCTTGAATGAACTGTACAACGCACTGGCTGGCGTAGAATAATTGTACACAAGAATGAACTGTACAACGCATTGGCTGACGTAGAAGAATTGTACGCTTGAATAAACTGTACAACGCACTGGCTGACGTAGAAGAATTGTACACAAGAATGACATGTACAGCACTGTTTGAAGTAGAAGAATTGATACGCATGAATGAGCTGCACAACGCCCCGGCTGACGTAGAAGAATTGTACACAAAAATGAACTCTACAACGTACCGGCTGATGTATATAAAATTTACACAATAATGATTTGTATAGCACTGTTTGACGTAGAAGAATTGATACGCATGAATGAACTGCACAACGCAATGGTTGATGTAGAAGAAATTTACGCATGAAAGAACTGTACAGTACTGATACGCGTAGAAGAATTGTACGCATAAATGAACTGTAGAGTACTAGTTGACGTAGAAGAATTGTAGGCATGAATGAACTGTACAGCACTGGTTGACGTAGAAGAATTGTACGCATGCATGAACCGTCTAGCACTGTTTAACGTAGAAGAAATGTAGGCATGAATGAATTGCACAAAACACTGGTTGACGTAGAAGAATTGTACACATGAATAAACTGTACATAACTGGTTGACTTAGTATAATTGTACACATGAATGAACTCTACAGTACAGGTTGACGCAGAAGATTTGGTACGCATGAATGATCTGTACAGTACTGGTTGTCGTAGAAGAATTATACACATGAATGAACTGTACAGTACTGGTTGACGTATAAGAATTGTACTCATGAACGAACTGTGCTTTGCTGGTTGACGTAGGTGAATTGTACTCATAAATAAACTGTAGAGTACTGGTTGACGTAGAAGAATTTTACGATTAAATGAACTGTACAGTACTGGTTAACAGGGAAGATTTGTACGCATGAATGTACTGTACAGTACTGGTTGACGTAGAAGAATTGTACGCCTGAATGAACTGTACAGTACTGGTTGACGTAGAAGAATTGTACGCATGAATGAACTGTACAGAACTTGTTAACGTAGAAAAATTGTACGCATGAATGAACTGTACAGTACTGGTTGTCGTAGAAAATTTGTACGTATGAATGAACAGTATAGTACTGGTTGACTTAGAAGAATTTTACGCATGAATGAAATGTGCCGTACTGGTTGACGTAAAAGAATTGGTACGCATGAATGAATTGTACAATACTGGTTGATGTAGAAGATTTGTTCACATGAATGATCTATACAGTACTGGTTGACGTAGAATAATTGTACTTATGAATGAACTGTACAGAACTGGTTGACGTAAAAGAATTGTACTCATGAATGAACTGTACAGTACTGGTTGACGTTGACGAATTATACGCATAAATGAAATGTACAGTACTGGGTGACTTAGAAGAATTGTACGCATAAATAAACTGTACAGTACTGGATGACGTAAAAGAATTATACGCACGAATGAACTGTACAGTACTAGTTGACGTAGAAGAATTGTACGCATGAATAAACTGTACAACACTGTTTGACGTAGAGGAATTGTACACAAGAATGAACTCTACATTGCACTGGCGGACGTATAAGAATTGTACACAAGAATGAACCGTGAAGCACTGTTTGACGTAGAAGAATTCACAAGAATGAACTGTAAAACGCACTGGCTGACTGGTTGAATGAACTGTACAGTACTGGTTGACGTAGAAGAATTGTACGCTTGAATGAACTGTACAGTACTGGTTGACGTAGAAGAATTGTACGCTTGAATGAACTGTACAGTAGTGGTTGACGTAGAAGAATTGTGGGCATAAATGAACTGTTCAGTACTGGCTGACGTAGAAGAATTGTCCGCATGAATGAACTGTACAGTAGTGGTTGACGTAGAAGAATTGTGGGCATGAATGAACTGTACAGTACTGGTTGACGTAGAAGAATTGTATGCATGAATGAACTGTACAGTACTGGCTGACGTAGAAGAATTGTCCGCTTGAATGAACTGTTCAGTACTGGTTGAAGTGGAAGAATTGTACGCATCAATGAACTGTACAGTACTGGTTGACGTAGAAGAATTGTACGCATGAATGAACTGTACAGTAGTGGTTGACGTAGAAGAATTGTATGCATGAATGAACTGTTCAGTACTGGCTGACGTAGAAGAATTGTACGCCTGAATGAACTGTACAGTACTGTTGACGTAGAAGAATTGTACGCATGAATGAACTGTACAGTACTGGTTGACATAAAAGAATTGTCCGCATGAATGAACCGCTCCGTACTGGTTGACGTACAAGAAGTGTTCGCTTGTTGGACAATTGTACTGAAACTCATTAAATTTTTAACTCATACGGACGTATTGTGATGCTCCCTTTTCAATTATGCTTTCATTCATTTTTCGAAAATATAGTACATTTGTCTCAGATATTATTCTAAATATAGCGCATGACGTAATTGTCCATATATTTTTTATAAAGCATATGAGGTAATGGTTGAAACTGAGTTTCTCGGCGTCTCATTCAGATCAAGGCTTTTTGCGTATGTTATTAAACTCGGGGCAGGGCAGTGAAAGGGTTAAGCTTAAATAGTGTAATAGGCACCCATGCACAGGTACATTAAGGAAGTAACACAATTGAGTCCGAAACCAAAACTGAACTAAATCAGTATAACGGTTTCAAAAGCGATTATAGTCCGTAAGTGGTTAAAGTATATAAATCCAGAGGTGCGCGTTATATATTGCATTATACGGTATATAATGCATGCAATATGTGTTTTTACGCATTTATACTATATAGTACAGCTTCTTAGCACATAAAGTGTTCACTTTTTGAAGAAAGTACCAACCTTTGCACATATGCTCTTTAAACTATAACAAAACTATTTAGGGGTTGATCCCCAAAACATCTGACTCTAAAGGGGCGTGGCACTATCTTTTCAAAATGGCCGCCATAATTTTCGAAATACATAGTAATATTTGGCCGGTTATGTTTAATTGTCACTAAATACGTCAATATTGGTATCAAATGAAAGCTAATAATGAGTAGAGTTTATATAAACTATATTTTATAAAAAAGAATTAGGCCACATGACGTAATGTCAATGTTTTAATTATTCTCGTATATATTAAAGCATGAGAAGCAGTGTGGGCCCAGATCGAATACTTTATTTCAATCTTCGGTGCATTATGTGTAATATTTTTTTCTCAGGCGTGTTCATCGACTAGAGACTCAAGAATGACTCCAAGCTCCTTCCAGGATTGTAGAAACTTGGAGCCACTGAAATTCAAGGTCTCTTTTTTGCATTAGCATGTATGATTCTTCTATTTGTAATTTAAAGTGGACTGTTGAACCAACCTTTGCCTTTGTTTAGACGCCAGTGCGCTGATCTAAACGAGTTACCCGAGCTAAGGTCATTCTAAACTGCTGATGATTTTTAAATTCAAATAACTGATCAAATGAAATGTCCAAGGGGTCCGCGGTGAGACTTGTTGATGGCTTTAAAATCTACCAAGGTTGCGTAATTAATGATAATATGTATTAAGCTGAATAGCGTTTGTCCTACATAATATAAAAGTGTTCCTTTAAGACGTTGCATACAACGACTTTGCTAGCTTACCGCTTTGTCATGGCTGTAACCTTGTTTGCTCTTTACAATTGATATACCAGATCTCACTCGGTAGATGTCTCGGTATTTCAATAAAACAGTTCTCGGTTTATAGTCAAACACTTGTTTTCAGCTTTGAAATCACACCAAACATTTGTTTAAAAGTAAAATCATTTCAAATATATCAAGGATAATACTCGTTTGCATTAATATAGCTTTATTCAGATTCATTTTTTACTGTTGAATCTAAAAAGATGTTTAACCCTTTATCTTGCCTGTCTGCTGAACTTGCCGTTTGCTTGATATTTGTAGCCATGACCGAATCGTTTAAAATTTGGTGAACCGTTTGGCTGATTGTAAAACATTTTGAATCTTGATCAGACGCCGAGTGACTCGGCGTCTGATCCGCGTCCAGGCTGATTGGTGATGTTGCTATGGTCGCAATTGGCACGATAAGAGTTATAATTACCGTAATTACCGTAAGTTTTTGGCAATCAGGAAATGAACAAAATACTGTTAACACTGATAAGACATTAGGGAGCAATCTGACCAGAGTTTACACGATTTGCCTACCTGTCCTATTATTTTGAACACTTTATTTTTCTAATAAAATCATCTGTCCAATTGTTTGATAATTACATTAATTCCTAGGGTGCCCTAAGACATAGGTAAATTATGGTAATATACGACAATATACGCTAAATGCAACAATAAACATTTCAAATATTTCATTCCATTTTCTCTTTTGATACTTGAAAAACCACCAATGACACTCGGCCCGCTGCTAAAATAATCGTCTACTCAAGGTGCTGTCTGCTACAGTTTGAAGATCGTCTTATTAACTTAAAATTTGGTGAAATGTCATAAGTTAAGATACAGAGCAAACGCCGTGTTACTCGGTGTTTGATATTGATCCTAGCTTTTTGAATATGTCATAAGTCGTGAGAGATGGAGTTAATCGTTAATCACACAAGGACACCGAGGCTTGTGTAAATATTTATATAGCAAAACGAATCTGCAGTGACTTGCAATTTTTTTTCACTTCGATTTGTGGTCACATAAGGAAGTGTTCTGCCTGGTTATTGCAGAAATTCCCCTTAGCCCTAACCCCGCTACCAAAAGTGATGTAAGCCCAAACGATTATCTCGGCATCTGATCTGGATCTAAGTTGTTTAATGAAAAAGACAACCACGAGTATATTCCTGAATAGCGGGAAATTAATGTCAAAAATATTGGTAAGCGACGTAAAACCCAAAATCAGTATGGATTTAAGATAAAACCTCGTGCTTTTTAGGAGCTGATTTTTATTCTATTTGCAAATACTATTATAGGTCTGCAAAAACTCCAAGTCATTTGGTGCGACATGCTAATGACATGCATGAAATAAATTTGAATCTTACCATTATTCAAGAAAGTGCAGCTACGACAGGAAAATCATTATATTCTATGAAAACTACTTTGAAAGCCGAAAACGGAAGGAGTATGTCGGTATATTTTATATGTTTGTATTATGTCCGTTCTGTCTTGCCCTTGATTGATGCTCTACAGTTACTGTGACTTCTAACAAGTCATTGAGTACATTTGATGATTGGAGAAAAACAGTCTATGTTTTTAATCATTCTATTTTACATATATTTTACAACTGGATTTGTAATCACTGATGTTATATATCAGCCGGACGGGGATACCGTTTTTATTTACACTGTACGTCTGATGGGGTGATGATGGGATAAGAGCGAGGGTGGGTGCCCTGAAACCGGTTTAAACAACCAGTGGCGTGTTTGCCACTGATCGTTCTAAGGCGGTACTTTTATCTTTACCCTAGATGTATGTCTTGCTTTTGTCTATGCGTGTTTCTATGTGCAGCGAATGGTTGGGCTCGCGTGATTATGTGGGTGTGCACGTGTATGAATGTGCTGAAAAAGAACCTGTTTCTGTGCTGTTCGGTTGGCTGTTTGTTTTGTTTGTCTCGCAAGACCTTCTTAACTACTGTTAATAAATAAACTGCTGAAATCTGTTTTCAAGAAAAGACTGTCAACATACTGTATTACTCTTAAAGGTACACACTGAACGTCATAATATTGACCCCCTCTTAAATATTTCCTCCAGATATACGCATTTAAGAGATTCTGTAACTGATACTATTGGAAATAACAGAAATGGAGCATTTGCACGTTGCGAGCACATGATCCATGTCTTAAAATGATATAATTACACTTCAAACATTGACATTTGTCTTTGGCTTGGCTTTTATATATTCAACAGATTATTTCTATGTGGATTGTTAAAAAGTATATTATGTATGTTAAGGGTAACCAAAGTTAAAGATACAAATTCTGCATGCGGTCAAACTCATGTCTGCTCATGAACAGTTTTGCCTTCTCTTGAAAATGATCAGCATGACTAAACATGCTGCTAAACGTGTTGTCGGCTCAAAATTTTGTCTTATTGGGTGTTGTTTTAATCGTATCCGATTCGTTTCAAAACTGTTAAAAATCTCGCATGTGTAACAACAAGTTTGGACTTATTATTTATAGACCCCGAGTATCTATATCAATTCTGTTTGCAATTAGCATCGCATCTTTAGTGACACAATTAAATATACCGAACAATTATTTTAATGCTGCCACTCAATGAAGAAGCATGGAGGTCCCAAATGAAAAGTTGTAGCTACCACCTGTCTCTAAGGCTGTCCATAATGACTATTTAAGAAGATACAATTGGTGATAAGGATATGACTGAGTGTGATAAATGATATGACTAAGTGTGATAAAGGACATGATATGACTGAGTGTGATAAAGGATTATGACTGAGTGTGATAAAGGATATGACTGAGTGTGATAACTGATATGACTGGTTAATATGTTGATAACGAAAAGATCGTTGTTGATAACTGTGGGCGCGTTTGTTAACCACAGACTGGGTTCAATTTAAAATTTTGGTTTGACACGATGTGGTCTAAAGCAAGTTTGGGCGTGGACGGCCTTTAGGCTCGTGAACTAGTGACCGATTTTATACACAATCGGGCAAAGAGGAAGTTCTGATCTTTACGCATTCTAATAAATGAAATACAAACAAAACCCAGTCATGATTTTTAAGAAATAATAAATAGATTACGGAATACCGTTATTGATCGTCTGGTAAATCATGGTTTGGAGTTTATAATTGAATCACGAAGGCTTTAGCCCGAACGGTTTAAATACACGCATCTGAACGACAAAACATGATTAACCAGACGATCAACAACGGTAATGCATTTATTATTTTGATTCTAACATTTTGATTTAGAGTGAAATGTCGCTAAATTAGTTTCTGTCGCGTAGTACATTTTAACGCTTGTCGGTCAAAATGATGACATTTGCGTAAAAAGTGACGTCATTCGTCCAACCGTTGTTAATTGTAGAATCAACCACGGTAATTTGTGTTCTTTGGTTATAGTGACAAAGTGGCGTGTCATGGTAGAATATACAAATACATTTTCCTGATATGTTACGCCTTTTTCACAGCCCGATTCACTGCATTGAGCCATATCACACGCATACTTACTACATGCGTTTGTTCTTGTGTCAACCTATGTAAAAATGTCGTCGTTATTTGAAGCACAATCCCTAGATTTCTACAGATAACAACTTCTCTACTGTATACTAATTATTTTAACTGGACACAGAACTAAATCACCACAATGACATTCTGACTGCATTTGGCAAAAAATACCAGTATTCTGAGGCGAGTTACCAGAGCACTAAGGCTCGTATGCATTGATGACTGTAACTGTTGACGTTTAACAATTTTAATTGAACAGTCGCGTGCGCGATGTTGTACTTGTTGATCAACTTACCTTCCAGTGTTGCCACTTTGTTTGTCAAGCCTATAATCAAATCCACCTGTTCATTAACTTTGCTTTCAAGATCGCTGTTAACTCTCTGAAGATCGGCAATCTCTTCCCCTGAGGCTTTAACCTTATTTTCCAATAAGTCTAGCCTCCGTAAAATGTCGCATTCATATTCAAACTTCTCTCCTTGTACTAAAGGTAGAATAAAACACAGCACTGTACACTTCATTATAACTGTATTATCTTATCTATTTTTAAAATGCAATTTTATCTTATAGTATTATACGTCCACGGGTTATTTTTTCTTTTTTAAACCGCTTACGCAATCTATTCAAATCTTTATCGGTAGAGCGGTGGCTGTGTTATGAGTATTACACGGCACTGTGTTTAATTTTAGGTCCGCATTCTATTAAAGGCCCGGTTTGATTGGTCGCAATAGAAAGTACAGGGACACCCAAGATAAATGCTTTCGTAATCAGGGTACTGTGTTGAAACTGAGTAAACAAAATAATAAAAACACGTTTGATGGTTGACCTAGACCCATTCTGAGCATAGGTCAATATTCATTGCTTAATAATAAGGTAAACTACCGATTTAATGGGTAGTAAGCTTTTTACAAAAAGTTGACTAAAATTTACACAAATTTGGAGAGAGAGGCTTCGTCCGTCTATATGAAAACAGGGGTCAGTTTCACAAAGCTTCTTAGGAAAATCTTAAACTTAAGTGAAAATTTCAAATGCAGATTTCTTTTCATTTACAACAAATACTTCAATGAAACTTTGCATGCTTGTGAAAAACTATGTTTGTCACAAGCATGCAAAGTTTCATTGAAATATTATTGAAAATAAATTGGAAATCTACATTTGAAATTTTCACTTAAGTTTAAGATTTTCCTAAGAAGCTTTGTGGAACCGGCCCCTGAGCCCAGCTGTTAAGTAACGTTCCGTCTCGCCAATTGTGATAGCAATTTTAACTTGTAGCCCATTTTCCTAGCAAACACTTCATTTTGCACAAGGAAATCCACCATTTCTGATGAGTCTGCAGAATTCAGTATAAGTTTTGCCAATATTCAAATATTCTGCCTTATCACAGAATTGGCTAGATTCTGTAACTAGAATTCTTCAATTTGGCCAGATCAGTCAGCACTAGACTGAAAGCATTAGATTGCTTCCTTAAAGTTCCATAACAAGATTGAGTGATAAAAAATCTTGTTCTAGGATAAAACCATTCAGCCACATAAATATTTACAAACGCGAGTTAATTTGGCAGTTTATTCAGATCGATATGTCACTCACTGTTTCTGGTAATTTTGTTGAAGTGCCTCCCCCACAAGAGAACGTTAGATCAGAGGCATGTTTCAGTAATTTCATTGAACATATTCCACTTCTGTTCTGACCCAAGCTTATAATTTTGTGACTTAAAAGTCATTAGAGGCCTTTTTGGGACAATTCTAATTTACAATAACAAGTTTTGTTTGAGATCATGGGCTTCAGTTAGGTGTGCATTTCATATTTATATTTTGATCTGTTTTGAATTTTTTCAACCAATCCCTATAATATGACCATTCATTAGAATCTTCTTCCCAAGACAATTCTAATGAATGGTCACAACATACATGTAGGGTTTGGTTGAAAAATAAGGAATTGATCATTTGCAATATATGCAGTCCTTATCTAGGACCCACCACAGTGATTGATAGAAGCATTTTAGAAAAGCAGTGACACTTTGTAGTTAAGGGCAAGGGACTTTTGACCATAAAAGGTCTTTAAAGAAAATCCCTCTCTGCCTTTTACTTTCTGTGCAGAAAAGCACACATCTTAAATGCGAGCACACATGGTTCATTTCCCCCAGTAACAGAATGCTGAAATGATATAGAGTGCCTTGGAAGTATCATCGGGAGACATATCTCTTTTCCCTGCTATATACTTCTCACAACTGTGGTGCTTATTGGAAATACCGTAATTACTCTTTGTCTTTGAAATGGCTAGCAGGATATTGACATCTAGAGTAGACCCTGATCAGACTGCTCCTGAAGGAGCAGTCTGATTAGGGTCTACACCATTTGCCCCTATGACCTTTAAATTTGAACACACTAAATTATATGGTTAAAACAGCTTGTCAGATGTTAAACTTTATTAGATCTTAACTGTGATTGCATAGGAAGGCTAGATCTAATCTAGACTAGAAGACAAGTATCTCTGCATCTATTCTGGATCCAATCTTTCTGATACTCAGACATTAGAGTTTCTGCAAGAATTATAGAAATCAGACAAAGTTAGAAAAGGACCAGACAAAAGTTTTAGCTGACAACATCATGTCGTTAGCAGGTTAAGGGTAAATTTCTAACCTGCATTGCCGAAAGGGTTTAATATGCAAACTGTTGAAACTGTTTAAGAACTTCTTTCAATCATTGCTTTTTGACCAGAATTTTGTGTCATGATGCCGTAAAACACTTACTCACTCACTTGATAACTTCTTTCTGTATTTGATAAGAAAAGTTTTATATAGATCTACGCAATAGCAAATTAAAGGAGCTGTCCCTAATAGGGACAGATTGATCACTCATTATGACTGTTATGGTATTTATAAGAATCATAAAATTGGCTGATACAATTGTGTCAGTTGTATGTGTTCCATGGACAAAATGTAGACTTTGGCTAAGACAGATTATATTATGCAAACAGACCCTGATAAAAAAGCTCTGTATCGTGTTCTCTGATTTGGATCTACATTGTTGACAAAGGAATTGGATATACTCAGTTCCACACTGAAAGGATTAACCCTTTGCCTGCTGCGAAAATTGTCGTCTGCTGAAAATGTCGTCTGCTTCATTTTTAAATATTGTCCGATTTT
>JAULCE010083877.1:0-12860 GCA_032359355.1 Macoma nasuta | reverse complement strand
CGGCGTCTGATCTTGGACTTCACTTTTCTGCAACAAAATTTAATCAGAATATTAGGGTTTAGGAAAAGTCAAAGTAAATTGATTTTTTCTACTTTTTTATTCCGTGAAAATGTTTGATCCGACAATTTTAAATTTGGCTGCGAAAGGGTTAAGTCTTGTACTTTGTTCAAATTTCAAATGTGTTACCGTAACAGGACAGAGTTTAATCAAAGTACAGAGTATACCCGTGGTTAAAATATCCTAGAATGTTTTACATCCGGTGTATAATCTGGCCCATGAAAAAGAAAACTATGGAATGAAGCATACACCCTACCGTATTGGCCATATTTCATACATTTCTTTCTTATTTATTTATACTTAGTTTATATTTATTAAACAGTGTATAACCAGATCATCACATCGTTTTCATATTGGCATTTTGTCAAGGTATGTACTGCTTGCAATGGTGGAGGAGAAAGTACTGTTGATTGTGATTGGACTAAAACAGTGCAGACCCAGATCAGAGGCCGAATGGGAAATACCAGCGGCTGGTCTTGGTCAACACCATTTATAAACTGAGCAATGGGCTTGGCTCCGGACAGTTTAGCGTTGTCATTATTAGCTGATGCAAATGATATAAAGTTCATGATCAATATTCTGCACAACAGTGCAAAATCGGTACACCGAGATTCTAGGAGTATGGTTGCATTTTTGTGTTTTCAATAATTTCAGTTTTTGCTATATATATCTAACTGTTGTTTATTGTGGAAATTGTACGCAAATGGTTGTTTAGGTTATATGGATGTTTCTAACTATCTGATTCCGGGTTCATGAGATTGCACTGTACATGCAACTTTAAACTTAAGACGTCGATTGGGTTGCATCGCAGAGTAATCTGAGGTTTTGGAATCCATGTTGTGCAGGTGTGAACTAACTTGCTGACGCTTGGGCGGCATAATTGGTTTATTGGTCCCACTCACCGGCTTCAAGTATAGATCTACACATAGTTTTAAGAATAATGGGCGCACATCCCAGTTTGAGTTTGAGTCGTTCCGTATTGGAATATGTCTTTTTGTTTTGCCAAATGTCAGTTTTCTCAAATACCGGATAGATTTGCCAACTGAGAACGAATTTTACATAAAATGTCTAAATGGGAGAGGATTTCTTCAGTCTAAAAGTCGATTTTCAGTTATAAGGGAGGAAACTCTGTATGTAGTTTGCATGAATTTGCAAGAGTAGCATCCCTTAACTGAAATTCGAACTTCCGGTAATTAAGGCTTATCAAAATAGTCCCTGCGTCTTCGAGCCAACGAAGTTTGACTATTATCCGCTGTGAAAATAGAACTTTAACTCTTTCTTCGTTTACATGTGTGTGTGTGTGTGTGTGTGTGTGTGTGACAACATTGTCGCTATTTAGAGCAGCAATATTTTATTAATTGTGAATGCTTGGCAATATTACCCGGAACTAGAGCAGTGTTGCTTTAATTAGCGAATCAGTTAGATTAACCGTTTTGCATGGTATCCGATAGTTAGATAGACTGAATTATCATGATATAAAGTGGAGGTTTAAGCGGAGTGCCGCTTTAAAATGCAAATGCGGTAATATATAAGATATTTTTCCAGACTTATGGACAGGATATCTAGAAATTGCCGGAATCACTTGCGGACAAGAAAGACCTTTCTCCCGGAGCTGTTGCGGACATACAGAGTCGTTCGTACAACCAAGAAGAATGAAAGCGCAAGTTCAAGGTTTAACTGATGGGCTCTGTGTAACGGCCTTTGGTAGTTGGGACGCTTTGCCCTCTAGGGCTTTGACGGTAGCCATTTGTTTGGCTTCCTTAATCTTGTTGTTTAGTAATATCTGCTTTTTATGCTTTCAAATGGTATTATGATATGAATGGACTGCAATTGTTGACTGTATCTAAGACTGGGAGTAATGTAACGTTTTCGAGCAACGGTAACTGTTCAGAAAGAGTCTATTTCAGCACGTTGCTGATATTATTTCATCCGTGTATAACATATTATTTCAGTATGCAGGGTTTGTGCGTAAATATTAAGCAATGATATCATTTTCCAGCCGACATACATGTCTACTTTCATTTAAAGTAGTAAGATTAATATAGATACGCCTTGTTGATTGTGATAGCTAAAACAGGATCAGCCTTGCGTCCAGTGGAAAATATTACTCAGTGTATTTCGTGGGTCAAGTTGTCATATGTTTTGTTTTATCTGTAATGTAAGTGTGACTAGAACTGATTACCAAACGAGCAATACGAACAAGAAGATGTCGTATACAAACTTACGATAAGTGTTTCTTGAACCGAAACTTCTCATGTTGAGATGTTTTAGAGATTTTATTTGCACTCATTATACTATGATTAGGTGGTGCCTCAGCAACCGCTGTTAACCCATTCACTGCTTACCACGAACAATTGTGTCATACGCAAACAACTCATATCCGGATGAGACACCGAATAACTTGGCGTCTCATCCAGATCCAAGCTGTTTGACACCCGGCCATGCGCATGCACAGACTTGCTTCTGGCAGTGAAAGGGTTAAAGATGAAATGTTTAAAGGGCATGGGCATTCGATAACTGAGAGTGCAAAAGACGGTCATGGTAAGAATAATGTACATACAAATCTTGAAGTATCTCTAAAACTTGGACTTTAATTGTAAGGAATAGTAAGTTATTTTCCATATGTTTATATGTGTATGGAATTAGTTGAACTTTCGTAAACATACTTTATATTTTCTCGTTTTTTCCTTGGGCTCATCATAATAAAATGATTTTAAAATGTTGGAACTAGTCTGTTATTTTGTTTAGGACATGCATTTTCCTTCTTTTGATTAAAAATAACTAGATGGAAATTTACTTTCCTCTCCTTGGAGAAATGTCCGAAAGGCCGCAACTTTACTGCACGACTCTCAGCCTGACTGAGGAAGACATGATCAAGCGTTTTAATGTTGTATGTGTGGATAGATTAAGTCTCATTTTCACTATACATACTTTTTATATGCCATGACATGTACTATGAGTTAGCGTATGTACATGTTTGAATATCAAACGCATCAGTCACCATCCAGGTGCTTGGGTTCATTTTAATTAAAAGATTTTAAGATGTTGGAGTTATTTTATTATTTTGTATAGGACATTTAAGTAGTCATGGACATTTGGACACATAGGCAGTCGTATGACAGTAATATCTCATGCTTGATTTAGGTACTTGGTTTTCAACTTTATGTTTAAAATTCATTTAAATGTGAGGTTCTTTATTAGAGATAAACAATAATTATTTATTAATTCCCAAGTTCCTCAGTCAAAATAAACACCGATATGGAAAACTATTTCTGATCATATTTGACGTATTTAGCGTGCATTAGACCCTCATATGATGAAAGTTCCTGTACTATTTGGTATTCCCGGAATTCAAAAAAGTTAAGGAGATATCTAAAGCTTTGTTCTACCACCTACGGTTTTATCAAATTTGACCATAGATTTTATCATCATATTAAAACAGCTGTATCAAAACCATCTGTCCTCTTTTATCGGAAGATCTGGATTCAAAGTCTATAATTTGGATTTGTATTGATCTTTGTTACTTTATATTTTTATCTTTATCTTTAATATTGAACTTGACAAATGTCGAACACAATGACTGACTAACATTACGGTGTTCCGTTAGGGTCATCGTGAATTCGTGCTGTCCCCCTTAAGGTCATAATCGCGAAAAGCGCGATATATTGAGGCAAAAACACAACATCCTGTTTTCGCGATTTCGCCTTCGCAGTTGAGAGGGCAAAAGCGCGAAACATAGACGCGTAATCTCGCGCTTTCGCTTTTAAGTCCTTATGATCAATTCACGCTTCCATAGATCGCAAAGTCGAAAATGTGAAAAACATGATATTTGTTGCGCGAACATCGCGTTTTCGCAAATACGCCCTTAGGGCGAAAGCGCAATACCACTCTGATTATAATGAAATATCGCGTTATCACAATTTTGTCCTAAGGGCGACAGCGCGAAACCACGCTGCCTCTAACGGAACTCCATACTAACATAAAAACACTGAATTAGTCTGGGTCACTATATAATTTCGTGTGCATTGTATGTTAAAAGCAATGTAAGACTTTATATATACTCAATCTAAAAGGTGTGTGTGTATCATACTGTTAAAAGTCTTCCTCACTACCTCGTACTTGATATAACTCTCTACAATATCTCTAGCTCAAATAATCCAATGTACCACTGCATGATCGCATCGAAAAAACAAATTTACTTCAAATAAATGAAAACAAACTGTCTTAACCTGTAAATGTTTCTTCACTAGAAACTCCAGTGAAGAAACTTCTTTTCCAGTTTTCCACTGGGGCATCACGGCATGAATGACGCCCTTACAGGGCAATAAGCATGGCTTTGTTAGAGCCACACTACCTTCTGGAAGTTTCCCGTTCTTCTGTACATAGTCAATGCACTCGAAAAGGAGTTGATTTTCACCTTCAATGAAATAATGTTAAACACTCTATAAATTGTCGATGTCTTTTAAAAGGGACATAAGTGTCATTTGTATCTATCGATCGTAGAAATCTATTTTATTTAAACAGGAATAAAAACAGGTTCAACCACACCTTTGAAAGTATCTTTAAGCCTTGTATTTGGATGCATTTGATTGGTACGATGCCTTCGCTTTAAACGGATGCAAAATACACAATTTGAGATTGAATAACAATTAAGAGCTCCCATGAACCAAATTATTGCTCATGTAGGGGCTCCTTGGACGGGTGGTTACAGTCTTCACATTCTTTTAACCCATTGCGTTCGATCACGACATTAGACTGTTTCAGATTTTCATGTGAGAAAGTATTCCGGCTGAATTGAAGAAGGTCGTGGGTCTATCCAGATGCCCGTATGTGCTCGAAGAAACAGGTCGGCTACTGGGGTCTTTCTCAAACAGTTGTGCGCGTGCGTAGCGTCGCGACGTAAACCGCAACAAAACAAATGAAAACTTTGTTGTAATTACTTAAATGGTTTATCTGGTTCGTTGAAAACCTGTTGAAATACCAAAAGAACATACAAAATTACAAATCAGTAAAGTTTAGACAGAATTTCAATTCAAAGTCTTAGTCAGTGATTGTTCATTTACATGTAAACTACTATGAAGTAATTTGGACAAATGTCAACGGACAAGCAGACTAGCGAACCTCACCTGCACTGAATGTCCGGCGCCACAACTATTTACCATTAAAAGACTGTTTCTATACACGAAAAACAAATGTGTCCACGCCTTCTTCTCGGACATATTTTGTGCAAACGTGTTATGAAATGTTCTGTGACTGTTTTCAATGGCTTCTTTTGCTGCAAAAAGTACTATATCTTTTTCATGCTGTCAATTAAGACCTGCTTTGGATCGTTGGCAAATCTCATGAAGAGTAAACAAAACATACAAGATAACAAGTAAAAATAAAATATGATACATTTTTTTCTTAGATGCCTAAATGCCTAACAGTGTGTTTTGGTTTTGAGTTCAAAATGTAAAAATAAACTTTTTGTTTTACTTACATGTGTTTTATTTATGTTTTACTTTGGCATATTTGTCTGGTATTGTGGTCAAACAATTTTTATTTTGACTTTGTCATATTTTTTTTCTAATCTATATCTGTCAAAAATTTAAATTTCAAAAGGATAAATGTAAGAAAAATTATAATTGTACTTTACAGTGTTAGATTGAATTATATTTCACGCGTGCTTTCCATTCGATGAAATATAATTCGATCTTACACATTAAAGTACAATTATCCTCTATTTCTTTTCTTAGTATTTACCTGATTCCATAATTGTTTGAGCGACACTGCTCTTGGCTTTTAGGTCAGGACTTGCAATAGTAACTACAACATCGACATCAGATTCTAAGATAGAAGAAGTTTGGGCGTGAATCGCAATATTACGTCCAGTCTTCACCGATACAGCTGAATTCCTTGATGATGCGATGGAATCTCCTATATCGGCTGATATCATGCACGTATGGTTTTGTGCCACGCGTTCTATTGGAATATTCTCAACAATGCTGGCTAGCCAAGGTCTCGATATTATAAAACAAAATGTATTGATGTTCTTTGCGGCTGTAGCAATTACTTTTTTAGCTCTGCCTTGCCCGTCGTTGCGACCTTTAAAGAAGATTGCACCAGTGTATTTATCATCCTTGTGCTCGAAAGCAATTGTATCATTGTTTTCTTCCACAAATTCATAATACGCTAGATATTCAGCCACATCTTTTGAAATGTAATTCTTTTTTAGACTGATGCGTGGTGGATGTTAGCAGACCCTGCACGACCTTCTGTGACTGTAAAATGTTTTTGGCTGGGCCGATAATTTTCATTTCAGCGTCACTCTCAATCACTTTGCACACCAAAACGGCTAAGTTTGTTACTTTTATACGGTCATTTAAACCTTGTCTTTTGAATTCGATTGATACTTCCTCATATACCGTTTTGGCTATTTGTGCACATTCTGGTGATATTTGAATTGAAATGTCTGTTGCAAGCAGCATCAACTTTTGCAAGTCTAATTTGATATTTTGTATTTCATTTTCAGGCCCTTTAATGTTAATTTCCGGTTTCTCTCTATCCACACTAAATCTAGTTCCTCTGTATCTCTTTGCGAGTTCGTTTATTTTGTTTTCAGCATCTAGGGCGATGAACTTTTCTGCGTGAACTCATGAAAGCTTCACTGATGTTGTCCCCTGTCTCATTCGGCTTTACCAAGCTCCTTACTTACATTTAAAATAATGTTTGGATTGCTCGATATGATTTTAACAGTTTTCTTTTCTTCATCTGGTTATATCCGGTTCAATGTTTTCACTAAGATTTTAAGGAGAGACAGAGAAGCTTTCCATTTTGTTGAATCCAGATGTATGGAACTATCTGTGATTTCATCTGTGAAGAATTTCATAATTGCCGATCGAGCATTGGTTTTTCAGTTCATCAATTGGTGGTAGTTACTAGCCAGAATTTCGACCCATAACGCATCCTCTTCCTCTTCGTCGACAGAGTTTTGGTCCGAAACCTGATTGTCAAGCCAATCTACCGATGAAGCAGCCTTGCTTTTGACATAATGCTTCAATTTATTCGTTTCTAAATCACCTTTTCGCACAATTCGGAAAACAAAGCACATTTGCCCTGAGTTCCGAAGTTTTAGTCATTCATGAAGTGTTGCTTATAGAATTTCAGTAGGCCAGGACTTTTTTTCACCAACGTATTTTCATACTCATATCTCAGTATCTCCGACATTTTTTTCTCTAATGCCCAGCTTCTATAATACTTTTAGAATATGAGCGTAAACAAAAAAACTTGAGTTTGGGTTTTGGGTTTCGAGACTTAGATGTTGTAGAGACATTCTACCGCTGATAAAGTGATACCTGATCTTGTCGCCATCTACCATTTCAGTGATAAAAACAAACGGCTCCCTGTCAATGATCGGCTTCTCTCCTTTGTTGGCGGCACATCCTGTTTCTTCATAGTAAGGCAAGACAATATTTTGACGACCATCTATGCTGTACAGAGACTTCGCGCTCACTGTTCTTGCAACTAAAACAAACATGACCGGGGATGTTATTTCTCGTTTATTCTTATGGCGCTAAGTGAAACAATGTCATCAGCAGTGTAAATAGAATATTGAAACACAGAGAGAATGACCACTTGGCTGAATGGCAGGCATATTTGACTTAGACCTATACTGTTTGTCGATGTGTTATTTGTACCTTTAGCAGTAAAAGGGTAACCATTGCAATGCTTAAATTTGGAAATACTGTGGGAGCTAACTTCCCGCAGTTATTCTAAGAATATATAGTACAGAGCCATCGTTTATACACTACCCTAAACATCAATTGCCCACAGTGTGATTCTTTTGTTCAGATGCTGACTGAATTTACCTTATGAACGACATGATTTATAATGTGTTCATTACATACTACAAGTAATTCTTTAAAAAGTTCAATAATGACAACAGTTGAGAGCAAGTCATCAGTGGTAATTTCTGCTTGAAACATCATTTAATTTATTTGAGAGAATCACATTTTCTAAAAAAAAAAAATAATATGCAGGATTATAAATGATTTGGTAACAAATGGATAAATGAGTTTGTTGTGGGTGCTTTCACCTACGCATGATGTCATTTGACGTTAAAGTTAATACCTCATCAACTTGTTTGATACGCTTGAACCGAGGTGAACAGTTGCCGGAGTGTCAAATAGTCTGAATCATAAACAAACGCAAGTATTCCCGGTGTTTGAACCGTTGTAAGCTTTTTTATCTCATAATTTTGCATCTGGGAGTGACATAAAGCAATGACATAAAAATCATATGTAACATAAATACAACTTGAAACCGATCAATAAACAGGCTCAAACGCCTTGCTAGATACCATCTGCTGACGTTGCGTATGACGTCGTTGTATTGAGAGCGTTGTTATGACGTAGCGTCAAGGCTCGTGTTCATATGCTTTTAAGTCAACTCGTTTAAAAAAAATGATATGGAATAAACACTCATGTAAGAATCTATTTATCACATAAAGAGGAATTTTCGAAATATTCACAGTTATACTCGTTAATCGGAATTGGCAGGATTAGGGATAGAATAATATAAGACGGGTTGCTGGGGTCTTCCCCTATTTGTTATTAGCTGGGCGTCGCGAAATGACTGAAATACTGTCGAAGCGACGTAAAACCTAACAAAAACAATGAAACAAAACCGTACAGTAAAAATAACAGCGTGCTACTACCTCAAAACATACCTTCTGCTGTTTCAAATTGAATAACCCAGTGTTGTCCAAACGTTTGATCTTTTCTAAACGACAATATGTTATCCCCTCCACAGGCCTCTGGTCTTGAGAAGAACAATTCCAACTCAAACTCGCCGAAGTCCCTTGGAACACCTGTCATGTGGATAGACCTCGTCGGGCTTCTTTGATGTTTCTTGTCCAATTCCTAGCCATCATGGTAATGTCTGCAACACAAAATGCCAGAAACCAAAGCTGCACTAGGACACAGTTACACAATTAAACATATAATTCGGCAACAGGTCTTACGGGACAGCTCACAATCAGTGTATGATTTGTGTTAAAAAGTAGTGATTTTTTCTGACGAATGTCATTTAGTACAGACACCCGGTGCAAGTTTGCATCTAAATAAGGCTTGATTTAACAACACTTGTATTTTGTAGATATGCATTTATTATAAAAAAGGCAACACATAAGCATAAGAATACAACAGTTGTGGCAACGGATAAATAATTAATGTTAGACATTATGTCTGTACCCTTTTAACAAAAATAAAAATAAAACCTATTAAAATACGTTTGTGATGTCACTCTATTGATCTCATCGTCTAATACACCTAGAGTTTGAGCGTTAACAATAGAAAATAGTCCAATGTCTGCGTTTACAGTCCAATATTACCGTATAGCTCTCTATTTGTATTGGAGAGTTAGCGCAAAGTACAAGCACACGCTAGACACTGACATAATGGAAACAATCCTCGTGCACGTAAATGGGTAAAAGGTTTATAGCATCCGTGTGAAAGGTAATGACCTTTTTGCTGGAACTTCTCACGGAGTTCCACGACAAACGACGAAAGATCTACCCCATACAGGATTGTACATGGCTGTCAGCCATGACGTGCGATGTCGAAATAAAGTGCTGCCTGGTACGGAAATTCTTCGTAGTTCTTCACATGAACAATGCTCCCGGGGGCTGCAGTGGACGGAAATTAACACAGACAAATTAGTTCACAGTGTTAAACGCACATGTATACGTAACCTGAAGAAACTAAGAGTTAATTATCTTAAAAGAGTGTATCACAAGATAACCGCCGCATTATAAAAGCGGCATCCGATACAAATTTACACTATATAGAATATAGAGACTTAGTTATACTTCCTTATCAACTAGTATTAAACGAGTCCAGGAAAATGTTATTAACCAAGCCTCTGGCGAGCTTAATATCGTTTTCAAGACCAGTTTCAACAAATGTTGATAACAAAAGACAACGAGTATAGGATTCTGTTTGTCACATAAAAATACAAAAACGGGAAAACGAGCCTTATAAATGGCAAATTTTAACTAATTGCATGTTGACATATTTACCAATAACACGAACCGGAGTTGTAAACTCGAACCGGAGCCAAATATGTAGCTCAAACTACTATCAAATTTTAACAACTTTAGCTTCAATATTTGTCCAAAATTAAACAAACGTGATTTGAATCATGATTTTATAACTTAATTTGAACATCTTTCATGAACTTTTCGGAAGAAATTATCTAGGCACCACGCAATACACAATATGGCGTTAAAATTTAGTGACATGTAAGCTTTCAGGTTTAAACACGTGTACGTTACTTGGATGAAGATTTGGCGGAAAAGTTAAACTGATACAGTTGATGAGGAATATGTGCATTAGTAAGGATACCAATACATTTCAGTGCTGGATTTCGCTTAAATGGATGTAGTTATTGACAGAATGAAAATGTTTGTGTCCAGTGTTCTGCAATATTTGATTTTCTGGAACGTTGTGATCGGAACTGTCATTTGTCAAAAGTTAACACTCTAGCTGTCCGGCAGTCGTTGCTATCCTCTTATTAAACTGGACAGTTTGTTATACACGATTGTTTGACAATTAAACCACTGAGCATTTGTCTCCTTTTTCGTTGACAGTTGGGAGTTGCGATGTTTAATGAGTCAGATAGTTTGCAGTAGTCAACCGGGTGGTGAAAATCATACATTTTGTAAACAGTTATCGGCAATGTTTGTAAACATGCGGATGATTACGGAACAAGTGAATCGGTTCTCATACGTACCATGGTAGTATAAAAAATATATACTCGTTATATCAATCTGGAGACAAGCGCTGTCATATGATAAGATATGGTTATCTTAGAATTATTCATTTGGGTATTGCATACAAAGTTAGACATGACGAAGTTCGTACCTAGCGCCTTTACTCTGTCATTGCAAGCATGTGCCCCTGATCAGTTCGTCAATAAAAGATGGCTGACTGGTTTGTGTAATACCTGTTATCAAAACAATATTGCCGCTTTGGCGCATCGCCGTCTCAGCAGCGACCTACATGTACATGTACTGACATTAAGCCTGAGGCTGTAACAAACAATGTCGTATGCTCAAATATCGTTTGCTTCATTTTTAGATATCGTACAGTCTTAGTACTCAGTCAACCTATTGTCTTAGTGAAAAGCTTGTGTCCAGATCATACCCTAAGTTCTTCACTATACTCTCAAAGCCATTCAAAACTGACATTTTCCTTCCTCCTAAATCAAATTCCTTTTCAAGAAAGGCCTTCATTGTAAATGAGTACAAAATATCATACAATCAAATGGGTCCTGTAAAAGACAATGTCAAGCGTTATATGTCAATGTCTTATGTGTTACATGTTATTGTCTTTTGTAGTGTAAATTAATGAATAAACTACTTTTTAAACTGAACGACAATTTACGCCTGAACACGTTTATATTTACTCCACGTGTTGCGACCAGACTTCCGTGGCTTATCTCGACCACCATGAAACAGCTGTCAAGTGTATTGGTGCCCAATTGTAGAGAGTCACAGTATCTCCCGTCGAAATCTTCAAGATGTTGTGTTCAACTGTTTTTTCAGACAGGTTTACTAAGGAAAGCCAGAGTACCGCTGTACGGATAACTTGCAATGGCGCTCTCGGTTCTCCAAACAATGTCTGAATTATCTTAAGAAAAATAATACTCGTGTAAACGTGTAATGTGACTTTCAAGTTTATCTTATTAAATTCTCTCACAGTGTTTATCGCTTTACTCTACGTGCTACTATACAGCCATTTCCAGAAATTTCTCTGATGAAAAGGAGGAATACTGGGCAAAATAAACAATAACGGAAAGGGTAAAATGCATGCCTTAAAACATCATAAAACACTAGTGAAGTATCACTTGTTGCTTTTGAGCCGTGCGCTGTTAAGAGAACTATAAGAACGCTAAATTAGATTGGAAGTCATATTGCTTATGATGTGAACGTTGTTAAGGCGCCGTCAAAAGTCAAACCCTGCACTCAGAAGGTGTTCCCTAAAAGGTGAAAACCTGTCAGTTTCGTTGGATTGATTTTACATGTATTTAATAAATTTCAGATCATATTTGAGCGTACATCATTCAATTCGAATTTCTAAACACATGACTCATGCCAACGTATCATAAATACAATTGACCCAATTCACTGCCAAGCAATTTTGTACATGCGCAATATTTCGTCTGCTTTATTTTCAAACTTCAAAGATTAGCTTAAATGTTGTCAAATATATTGTCGGAGTGTCAAACAGCTTGGATCCGAGGAGAAGCCGAATTACATCCGGATCTAAGCTGCTTTAATATGAAACTATGGGTCGGGGTAAGCAGTGAAGGGGTCAATTAATTTTCAGATTATATAGTTTACATATGTGCATGTATAATTTTATCTAGAAAATATAGAGACGTTGAAAATCTGTTAAACTTGCTGAAACGAGTTTGAGTGTTGAATTGAATAATATATAGTGTATAATGTTCCTTATAAACTGTTGGAAGATGTATCTTATATCCTGCCAGTCGAAGTCATAGTAGAATAGACCAAACCTGGCTAAGGAAGAAGCATCAAAATATTCCAACGATATTTTCCTTACATTTGAAGAGAATCGCACAAAAGTTTACATCAAGCGGTCGAAATTGCAGCAGACGGTCACTTTAGCGGTGTTGATATTGATGCTCGTTTTTGGTCTGGGGCTTGCCTAAGGCCATAGGTAACATACCGTTTTCTGAGGGCTACAAACTTTGACCCAATTTCCGAAGACATACAACACAAAAAAGTTCCTCAAAAATGC
>JAULCE010083766.1:0-12861 GCA_032359355.1 Macoma nasuta | reverse complement strand
ATTAACATTTAGTGCAGTGTTTATGCGTATTTTATAGAATATGCCATGAATATATTGATAATACACATACAGGGAAATCTCTAATATGTCCCTAGCTTTTCGATGGACACGGTATTATGCAACGAGAGCCATTGGTCTTCAAATTTGCAGGGTGCAATTCTAAATGGAGGTATAATGACTGTCTGGGAATGACTAAAATGACAGGTTATTACCGCAAAAAATAGATGTTTATTCCATTACGATTCTCATTTATCAGATTTTCTATGATTGCCATTTTTGAATTATTTTTCAGAACGTTGTAGGAAATTAAGCATTGTTCTCGTTACGAGCAGATTTTCTATTCCCTACAATATTTGAAAAAATGTGGGAAGTAAGGACATTGTTGTTCTGAGCTATGCTCCATTAAACACAGTATTTACAAACCATTCAACATTGGTGTTTTCTTTGCTTCTAGATAATCTCATGTTCACCATACACGTGCATTAGGAATGAAGTGGCTAAAATAGCAAACCTGGTAATGGATTATTCAAAGAAAAGCATTTTGCGCTGAACTATGTACACTATCTTTAATGAATTGTTATAATATCAAATAAATGTTGTTTCACCTGAATATCCTTTAAAAGACCAGCAATTGTCGTCTGTGATATTTTCGTTTGCACCTTTTATCGTCTGCTTATATCAATATATGTTTATTAAAGTGTCTTTGGTACAATAAGTACAATTTGAGGGTCAAAAAGATTGGCGTCTGATCAAGTTTCAAACTGTTTGCAAAGGTTACTACAGTTACGTAGAAAAAATGTAATCTAGAAACTAGATCTACTCAGGGTCTGCTAAGATAACTGGCCGTTTACAACGTCAAGGGTATCGAATATTCAAAGTATAGCGTCAGCCTCGTTCGAAAAAGACGTAAGTGCCCTTTTGGAAAAGGGGTCTTACGTCCTTTGTGAACTACACCGACTATAGTCCATTTAGATGGGCAACAGATGGGCAACAGATTTCCATGATTGTTATAAACAGAGCATGGTGTTATCATTTGAACAGTAGAGGTCCCGACTGTTTGGAGCTTTATCAAGGTTAGATCTCATGAGGATACACGAAACCTGTATATTGACTATTCCATTGTGTTCATCTATCTTCCGAAACGTTTAACCATGTGGGTGCAAAATTTAAGATTGTTGGTTGTGACTTGTTTAAGATAAGATATTGTATCGAAATAAACCACACTGACGATTAAATAAACTGTTGTCTTTTCCGAAACTGTTTACACGCGAATAACATGTGTTGCCTTAAAGTCGGCGTCCACTCTGAAAATGCACTTCTTTCAACGACGCATTTAGGCGACTATAGCGGCGAAATGGTTGGAAATGATGTCAAACGTAAGATCATACAATCTAGACGCATTATGCATGCATCTTTTCTCTAATAGACATGACTTGTAACAAAAACTCGTTAGTAAACGCGAGCGCCAAATTAAAATTAAATCGGTTTTGACTTGTTTCAGATAAAATACTTTAGCGAAATAAATCACAGAGACGATTAAATATTGCTTGTATATTCCGAAACTGTTAACATGGGACTAACACGTGTTGCAAAATAGTGAACAACCAGATCAGACACCGCCTTATAAGGCGGTGTCAGGTCTGGGACTGCACTTTTTTTCAACGGCGCATTAAGGCGACTACTAGGATTAAGTGTTTATTGTGTCATTTTGTTATTTAGACTCAACTACTGGTATATTTATTTTACTTCGTTATGCTCCTGACTGCTGTCTAGCTGGCGTAGAGATGATCACTCTTGCGATTCAACTGGTTGTTGTATTGAAAACAGTTTGGATCCAGATGGTACTTCGAGTGACTGGTCAGGATCCAAATTTTTATAAAACATTGATCTCACTGTCAAGCGTATTTTGCAGACATCTGTTGTTGTTGAACAAATTACGACATACAACGCAATTTGCAAACGATCAATTGCTGCCCGTGTTAACGGTTAAATGTTAATCAAGAACTGAGGTCATTATTCGGTTTTAATTACGTAATGTAATTTATGTATTTTGTTGCGAGCCAAAGAGCGCTTACCTAATTACTAAAATATGAAGTATTTTTTATTCTTTATTGGCATTCTTTAATTACATTCTAGACAGATACATATCACATGCGAAAATCAGCAACGTTTCATATTTGGAAATATTAATACCCTTTGATTAACTACATGCGTACTTTGGAAAACTGTCTCAATATAGTGAAAACCGACAGAGCCAAAGCAGACTAGACACGACGAAAGAAAGATAACTATATATGGTCACTGTACGATTTAAAACTTCCGAATTATGTAAACAGTGCAGACACAGACATTTGTTTTCACTGTTCACATACTTTTGGTTTGAATAATATTTTTCACCAGATTCTTTTAATGTGTATAAGCCTTAAATAGCTTGTGGTGGAAAGAGTTAATTCTAAATTTAACATGAAACGTTTATTGTCTATTTTCAGGTAGAGGACATGGTTTCAGATGCTAATGAAACTTTAACACAATTTTACACAACTGGAAAAAATCCACACAAGGACAGGGATATATTTCAGTCAAAATGTGTTTTCATAGGCGTACACACAGAATGAACAAATGTTGGAGTAATCGGATAATTGAATGATTTAATAAAATCTAATTGTCACAGCCTCGTTTCCTTCAAGCTAGAGGTTCTCAAAAAAGGAGAAGCCAAAACAATGGCTGAAGAATCCACGGCGTCGTTGTATGAGTTATCTCTGAGTGTTCCGGACGATGCCGTCGGGGACAGCTTCGACAAGAGTGGCGTCGATGAATGGACTTTACAAACAGGAGACAACATGTCTCCGTATGCTCATGGCAGAGTGAATGCGAATTGTACGTTTTGTAACAATACAGAGCTGTACAACGGTACCATGTCAGCCATTCTCCCCAGGGAGATGACATTTAGCAGTGACAACCTTGTATCTATCATCGCTTACTCGTGCATGTTCGTTATCGCCGCCTCGGGGAATCTCACCGTCTTTATCACCCTGTTCCGCTCAAGAGGAATCAAATCGCGTGTGAACACATTTATAATGCACCTGTCCATCGCAGACCTGACTGTAGCGCTAATCATGTTGCCCATTGAGACGGCATGGCATATCACGGTGGCGTGGCTTGCCGGGGACTTCGCGTGTAGACTTCTCATGTTCTTTAGGGCGTTCGGATTGTATCTCTCATCATTTGTGCTGGTGACGATCAGTCTAGATCGCTACTTTTCAATTGTCCACCCGCTTAGCATACACGATGCCGATAGAAGGGCGAA
Organism: Macoma nasuta; assembly: GCA_032359355.1. NCBI lineage: Eukaryota > Metazoa > Mollusca > Bivalvia > Cardiida > Tellinidae > Macoma > Macoma nasuta. The sequence continues at coordinate 9,554 of JAULCE010083766.1, read as the reverse complement.
AATGCTGCTCGCCTTTGCTTGGATTTTGAGTGCAATTGCCAGTTTTCCACAGGTAATAAATCCTACAGCACTAACATTTACAAATACAGTAATTAAATGATGTTTTTTCCTGGTTTTCCTCTGATAAACGACCGGGTCTGTTAACCCTTTCCCCAATTATCTAATCTAATACTAACCAAGTCGAAAATAAACAGATCAAAACTTGGAATTGATAGGCGGTGAAAAAGGCCGTTTTTGAGCTTTATTAAAAGCATTGTAGGAAATAAAGCATTTTTCTCGTAACGAGCAAATGCTTCATTTCCTGCAGTGATTTGAAAAATAATAAACACATCAGCTACAGAGAAGCTGAAAGGCAATTCTGCTGATTAATTAAATACACAGCTCGGTTTACCATTTGGACGATACATTTTACAGTTTAAACACATTATATTTCAATGTTTCATATAGTGGACTACACGTTCAAAACCATTAGTTCAAACTTATCCCTTAACAATGAAAATATCAAGCTATAAAGTGTATTGCGTGGTTTTTGATAATTCAGAGCCGGTTTCCACAACGATTCCGGTCTCAGTTAAATTTGTTACTGAATAATATACTTCACATTGTATCAACTTAAGGAAGTAAAAGAAGATAAAAAGTTAGCAATCCTAGCACATGCAGATGAATTCGGTCCGTATTGTGTTATAATTCATTTCAATATTTTAAACTCACATCCAACTAATTACAATGTAATTCCCACTGGATTAAATCTTAAAACAAAATGCAACATTGCAGCTTTTGGAAGTCGATATCAATCATGATTAGTAGAAAGACGATTTAAATTGCTATAAATACTGTTGGAACTGGGACATGTCAAAGCCGGCAGAAGTATATGTTTAAGATTTATATATATTAGAAAGTACGAGTATCTGTCCTTTCCTGATAGATAATGAAGACTAGGCCCAGCCCTGCGGGCCTCGTCTTCATTTTTTCTCAGGAATAGACATATACGAGAGCTTTAACCGACTTAGAATACACCCAACCAATAAAGTTACAAAATGATATACGATATTAAACGAACAAAAAGGTTTCCAGAAAAATATATCTAAAATTGAAATAAAATCTCCTTTCCTGAAAGGGAATAGAGCATTTATGCATGGGACTACGTAACATGTGTATTTTTGCTCTGATGTGATATTTGAACTTATAAAAAGTCTCCATGTCTTATTAATCAAACGGCTTAACAAAGTAAAAACGAATGTGTTTAGTTTCGATAAGGAGATCTAGATGACGAAAATGGACTGTATAATATAACCAGTTTTGAAATATGGATATCGCTGAAATGTGTAACATGTGAAATTTACGAACATTGTAGATCATCAGCCTTTTGTTATAGTATTATTGAAAGTTATACCGGATTTGCTGCTGGCTTTGTTGCAATAAAATATGGTGTATAAATCGGTTCATAATAAAAATCGCATCGTGCGGTTTCTGAGAGCGAATGCAATCCCTTCCCGAAAATGGTCATACATATATATCTTAACCCCGTTTTGGTTCCATTTTCAATTTCACTAGTTTCCGTGTAGTATTTCAGTGTGTGTATTTTACATTGTAGACTGTTATATTCCACGTGGAGCATCACCCGAGGTACCCCTGGTTCACGCAGTGCGTCACGTTTAATTTCTTTCCGACGCCGGCCCACGAGTTGGCCTACAACCTGTTTAACCTCGTCACCGTCTACCTGTTGCCCCTGGTCGTCATCACGATCACGTACGCTTGTATTCTCAGAACAATCTCAGTACAGGCGAGACAAGCAAAAGGTGGGTCTATATGCCGAATTATTTCACGGAATTTCACGGGATTTTACGATGCCTTGTAGAGTAAGATCACGGGGAATTACAATGACCACAGTGTGAAACATAGTACATGTACCGAATCTAAGTTTACAGCCAGTTGATACGGTATATTTAGATTCTAGTTCATTCACGATAATTTCCGAGCCAATTCACGGGAAGTCCACTCGGAAAACGATCATGAATTAATCAAAGCAAAGTATAGATTCCTTCCAGACGTTATACGGGTATAAGAGAACTGAACTTCATATTGTGATTTCATGAAGATAGTTTTTCACTGAATTTTATGAAGAACTTTTATCTTCACCAATCGATGCTTTTGACATTCAAAAAAATGTGAACTCTGCAAACAACGAGGAGCCCGATAAAACATGTGGCTCTAAAATCTCTCTGAGTACGACGAAAAACATTAAAAAAAATGTTATTTTGTTTCGTTTAAATTGGTAAGTAAAATGCCCTCTTCGCTGTATCTATTTCATCTGGTGACACAATGGAATATGGACGTTTGTCAAATTAGATATCTCGTTAAATGATTACTTTATTATTACATATATTTAATCATTTTTCTTTTTATTTCTATTATATTTATCATATTCATTTAATATTTTCAGAAAACTGTAACGGTCAGAAAGTTATAGCAAACGGAAAGAAACCATCACAGACTAGGTCCCTACTTCGATGCTCAAATACAGGGAAAATTGGGAAAGCCAAAATTAGAACGCTGAAAATGACTCTTGCGCTAGGTAAGTGTATTCACGCGTTTGTATACAGTCTAACGTTTTTATCTTGAACTCGGCTAAATCGTGCAATTAACAATGGTTTGATAAATGACATCACATTACAGGTAAATGACGTAATTTTGATTGGAGCTAATCTAGTGACAGGCGCTAATCTAGCGACATTTAACGGTAAAACTTCTTACTCTGTCATGTTAGAATTGAAATGATAAATGCATTTACGTTGTTTAACGTCTTATAAAGCATGGTGTGTCGTTCAGATGCGTGTTTGAATCACTACGCCTATGAACTCCGAACCATGATTTATTGGCAAGCGATATGCGAAAAGGGGCACTTGAACATTGCAAACAGTACAGACCCAGATCAGCTGCCACGACTCTGATCAGGGTATGTACTATGTGCAACTGTAGAGGACATCACATTATACTTGTAAATGACTGAGAAAAAAAAGAAATTTCAATGACTAGTTGGTACGATAATAGCCAGTAAAAGGATCTGGGTCTACACTTTTTTATGTGTCCGAGTGCCTTTTTTCCTATGACGTCGGTCATTTGTATTAGTACGTATAACCCGAAGATTGAATTTAACACACTATTCCTGCACTTTCGACATAACAGGAATCGACTGTTTTTAATTTTTATCTGATGTGAATCAAACTCATTTTTGCTATTCATGTAGTAAATTAAATTTGAAACTTGAATCGAATTAGGATCGATGCCGAATCGGTACGATCGTTTGCAGAAGGATATGCTTTGTACATATGTAGGGTTCACAAGTCTGAAATATCGCATGCTGCGCTTTGCATAGCGCATCATGTGGTTTCTTATAGTTTTTAACCTCTTCGTATTCTCTATAGTTTACAACAACTGACCCGGTGGCCAATCAGGGCATAACAGGAAAACCCGCCACTTTAACCCCTTTCCTAAAAGTTAATGCCTTCATAAAATTGAACATAACAAAGTAGATCTAAACGAAATGCTAGAATATTCATGAATGCAAATTGCAAGTATTCCGCTTCTACTGGAACTGTCGGAATTTGATACTGTCAACGTATTATTTGAATGTTATTTGTTACCCTTTCATCCGCAAGCTGTTTTAGACTAATTCACAAGGCAATAATCTAATCAAAGATCGAAATCAAATCTAGGCAACAGGAAAATGCCATTTTTTAATTGTATTAAAATCATTGAAGTAAATACGATTGGTCGAATGTTTACACTGGTTCCAATAGCCATCAGTAACCGAGGTGCTCTGAGTGACATCTTATGGAGGAAAGGGATTAAAAGGGAATACTATCTTTATGTAAATATACAAACCATGTAAAGTAGTAGAAACGTTGTTCGTTTACAAATAACACATTGTCGATGTCAAATAAAAACGATTTGTAGCCAGCTCTGTCACTCGGTGACTCATCTGACATTTATGTGTTTGACACTGATACATGTAGCAATCAACTATACATGAGAAAGCATGTATATTTTTCAATTACAATTTACATTTCGCTTGCATTGCATAAGTATTTTCACTACAGATGTGCCAGTTCTGAAGCTGATTACCTTTGAAAACATTGTGAAAAATGAAACATTTGCCAATAACTAGCAGTTTTCTTTACTCTTAGATATATGTGTCTTTTCATCAGCTTCCTTCATTGCGAATGATAAGAAAAGGCATATGGAGTAAATGTTTAAAGGGAGATAAAAGTGTTCCCCTAACTGTTAAAAACATCGCTATTTAAAATGTAGACCAATCATGCGGTTCACTTTCTGTTTCAGTGAGTGCCTTTATCATATGCTGGACACCTTATTTTGTAATGTCAGCGATGTGGTGGTTTGTCAAAGAAAGCGCCAAGAAAATCGACCCGAAAGTTCAGCGAGGATTATTCATGTTCGCCGTGTCCAACTCTTGCGTAAACCCTATACTATATGGTACGTAGAACTGTAAAGCATACAAAAAATGAACGCTATGATTTAACCCTTTCACCGCCATAGGCAACTCAACTTGACCTTGCAAAAGAGTCAAGACTCTGATCAAACGCCGCCTTATAAGGCGGCGTATGATCAAAGACATCACTATTTTTGCAACAAAATTCATACAGAATATAAGTTTTTCGGAAAAACTAATTTTCATTTAAATATTTCTGTCATTTAATTCGATAAAATATTTGATCAAAAAGCGGTTACAATCGCCATTTTTAAATTTGTCAGAGAAAGGGTTCAACGCAAATGCGATGCAAACACAGTGCAGATATTATAAAAATCTGAAATAATTACATAAAAATTATCTTTTATGAAGATCGTAATTTTATGAGTGTCAAACTGTTTGAAGCCGAATCAGACGCCTAGTAAGTCGGCGTCTGATTTGCCTTAAAACAGTTTGTGTAGTTAATCAGTGATTTACGCTTTAGTGGGGAAGGACCACCATTGTAATGAAATAAGTTATGACATTTGTATAACTATTGTCAAATTGCTTCCGTAAGCACTTTAAGCTCTTTGAATGACTTTTTTCTTCCATAAGCACTTTTATTACGTGGATTGTCACTTTGCTTCCATTAACAATTTTATAACTTTGATTGGCACTTTTTTTCCGTAAGCACTTTTATAACTTTGGTTGTGAATATTTTTCCATAGCACTTTCGGTGCTTTGATTGTCTGTTCGCTCCCAATTGCACTTTAAGTGCTTTGATTGTTTGTTTGCTTCAATAAAACATTTTAATTCTTTGATTGTTTTTGTATTCCCATAAACATTTTGAGTACTTTGATTTTCACGTTGCTATCGTTAGGACTGTTAGAGTTTCGATTGCCGTTTTACTTCCATAAGCACTTTCATTACTTTGATGGTCACGTTGCTTCCATTCGATCTTTTAGTACTTTGATTATCACGTTGCTTCCATAAGCACTTTTAGTACTTTGATTATCACATTGCTTCCATTCGATCTTTTAGTACTTTGATTATCACGTTACGTCTATAAGCACGTTCAGTACTTTGATTTTCGCTTTGCTATCATAAGAATTTTCAGTTACTTTATTTTCACTTTACCTTCATAAATGCTATCAGTACTTTGATTGTCACCTTGCTTCTGGTAGGTATGTTCACAACCGCCTTCCGACGAGAAGCGAGCAAGTGGAAAGACTGGTTTAAAATCCGACTTGAAAGTTTCGGACTCCACTCGTCGCAGAACTCGACGATGGAGCAGGAGTACCTCGGATGACTAGTGGTGTTTAGGTTCAGGAAGCGCGCGGCCGAAATGGACAACGTGGAACTCATAGCGGCAATACCAACAGAAAACCGCCACAGAGAGGAAATCGAGCTACTTGGAATAAACAGACGCTACTGTTAGAGAAATATACATTAGGTTTAGGTCGACTCTCGTTTATTTGGCCTGGTGCCGCCCTGAACGTCTGGAGTTGAGATCATGCTCTACGTCAAAATGAATCTTATTGAACTCAAATTACTCGGTGGCTGATCTGGCTCTAAACTGTTTGCTAACGTTCCCGTTGTCAAAAACGTCTGTTGGTAGAGAAACATCATTCCTTACTGTAACATGTAAAAATGCCAAACGCCGCGGGCTAACTGATCCTAGACACTGCCTCGTGTAAACACGGTTTGCATACAGTATTTGTTAAGGTTAAACTGTTACTCCATAGAAGTGCCTTTTGGCGCAGTCTGTAGATGATGACTATTAAACATATGGTTAGAAATGACGCATTTGCTTGTGACGATATTGCTACAGTAGTTACAGTACCGTTCACAAAAGTCAGTTTCCTTTCTGCCTGAATGTTCATCATTTTCATCAGAGACTTTCCTTGTGGAAACGTCTAAACATAGCATAGGATAAAAAGGGTTGATTGTCGCATGGTAACGGTCAGATATTCATTTAAACAGAGACAAACATATACGAAGCTTCATTCCATTCCAATTCAAATGTATTCGAAGATTAAAAGATCGCTTTTTTGAAAAATATATCTAACCAAATAAATGAGTAATTATCTTCGTTCAACTGGGATCAAGATCATGATTTGGCCGACGTCACAGGAAAAGGGGCACTCGGACATATAGAAAAGCGTTGACTCAGCTCTTTTTTTAGCACTATTATTCCATTATCTAGTCACGGAATATACCATTTGTATTCATATAAAGGTATGATTGGAAGATCGAAAACAGTGATGCCACTGACAAACCGCCATGTCAGTGACGTGGCGGCTGGTCTTGGGCTACACTGTTTGCTTTTTCCGAGTGCCCCTTTTCGCGTGACTTGGCACATTTTTATTTTATTACGGATCAATACCGGTGCGTGTCCGTTACACATCACAGCTTACGGACATGTTTGAAACTCTCAGAAACCACACACTGAGCTTGATTTATTCGGTATCTGATCTGGATTCAAGTCAGATTATAATTCTCATCAGAGTCGCAAATAGCGAAATAAGAGTGAATAAATGTGTATGTCAATGTGTAGGCGATACCTATACATAAAATTCGACAATCATTGGTCACTGCCCACTCTTACATTAGCGTGCATGATAAATTAGTCATGTTTTTCGTATCTTTTAACTTGAAACCAGGGATCAGCAGATCAATTCCTGACGAAATTCATCGATTTACTTTATCTGTATCAAAACTGCTTTCAATATACAAATTTTACAGGCACCATATTTCATGAATGTATAGTGGAAATACATCATGTTCATGTTTATAATGTCCAGAGTCTCTGTGATACGTGCATTGTACAATTCATTTATGATACGTGTTTATACATTTGCTCAAGTTGCTTTGAAACGATTCCCTTTGCCTAAGGTAACAATACTGCTTCTGGTCAGACTTTCACTAAACATCTCGAGTAACGATTTTGCTCAATCTCAAAATTTCAATTTTGGATTTTTCATGTTTTGTATTAACACTGCACGTAAATTTTGGCTACCAGTGAAAAATTCTATTATTCGCTGGCAGATGATGTTTCAGTGCTGTGGAAATCAAATTGATGTGGATATCTGAAGTTGAAATTTTGAGATTAAGCACGATCTTAATTCGAAATGAATTGATGATGGCAATAAAGTGGAGTACGAGTGAATTCTCACTGCTAAGATGAACTAATTACAAAATCTAATAATGGTATTAAATAATCGAAGTGTAAGTTACGTCCAAATACATTACTGCGAGACATAATATTTTAGTATTTCATATAAAAATTTATAATGTAGAGTTTGATCAAATGTGATTTGTGTTAGCTCAATATGATAAAATCGTAGCAACGAAGAAGGTGTTATATATTGTGGCATATGAAAATTGTTTTCAACCGGATCAGCCGCCGACAAAGAACTCGGCGTCTGATCCGACTCAAAACGGTTGGCACTCATGGCATATAAGTATTAAAACATCTAGAAATATTGCTTTACATTGTTTGTATTTTGCTTGTTGGTATATTTTGGAATTTGACCTGAGAATAATAGCATTCCGGACACTGTACACGGATTGTTCGTTGTTTCGATTCAACCATTACCTTATAGGTGTTGGGGTGTACGATTTTTATACTGTTCGGGTAAGGAGAGCATTTAATCTCATAGCACTTGATGCTTTTGGGTAAAACATGTCCGTTTAATTCTCGTCTTCTTGTTCTTTTAACCTCTCTTTAAATTAAGTGAAACTATTTCTCGAGTGTCAAACAGCTCGAGTAACTTGGCGTCTGATCCGGGTCCAATATGGTTGACGATATCACTATGGTCGTGATCGGCGTGGTTAAGGTTAACCATCACAAATGTCCTCATCTTACGCACGTGAGATATAAGAAATTACATCATAGTTACAAAATGTATCGAATGACGTCACAATTAACGACTTAAGTTTCAGTTTTATTTCACTTTCGGTCAACTTGTTTTAGCATCATATATGACTTTTGTGATAAAAAGAATCCGACTCTTAATACTTTCCTCACCATAAGAGTTTTATTGCGCCTCTTTTCAAGCAGTTGGCTATTTTAAACCTTAATGGGATATGTGCTTGTTACAAGCATATCCTCCATTTTCTACAATGTTCTAAATTCAACTAAAATAATTTTCTTTTTTGCCCAGCTTTTTCTACCTTTCACCAGATTATTTCTTGGTTAATTAGTCTAAGAATAGCTGGTGGAGAAAAGGGTTAATCTCGAGGTTCTTACTCATAACTCTATCATCGCTTTTCGCGATCTAAATTGTCTCAGAGTATTTTCTGATCAGCATTTGAAATGCGACGTGTAACCAGGTACCCCATCGTTAGTTATTACAACAGTGGAACATGGTAGTGGAATAAAAACTGTTGATACTCAATGTGTATTCGTTTACTTCTGTTTGTAGATTTGTTAGATTTTTTTTACATCTATCGAGTAACAGAGGACAAAATAAAAGTTTGCGCCGAAATAGTTAACCCTTTTCTCAACACAGGCGTCTTTTAGCACCTCGGTAACTGATGGCTTTTAAAATCTTTGTAGGAAATGGAGCATTTGCTCGTCACGAGCAAATACTCCAATTCCTACAATGATTTCATTACAATTCAAAAATGGCATTTTTCTTTTGCCGGAATTTTATATCTTTCTTCAGATTCTTTCATTGCGGATAAGTAATATTTTCCTTGTAAAATTAGATTGTGGGGGAAAGGGTTAAGGAAGATTCGTGTGTTTATTTTATTATGTGCTAACCAGTTCTCTGACGGCGAGGTCAACGATGAATCCTTCGTTAATATGTGTCTTAGCCCTTTTACCCACGGAAGCGTCTTTTGTCGGCTTTATATTAAATACCTATTGAACAATATTGTTTTCGTTACGAGCTACTGCTCCATTGCCTACATGAACACGTTTTCAATACAAACGTAACACATAGCACTTTTGTTCTACAGTCGAACTTCGATGGGTCGAGCACGGTTGGCTCGAAACACCGTTTAGTTCGAGCTGAAGTCCCGGAGAGACAAAATTGAATTCCAAAAAGCAAGCAGTATAGCTCCAGATCAGACGCCGAGT
>JAULCE010083655.1:0-12865 GCA_032359355.1 Macoma nasuta | reverse complement strand
AACTATCAAATCTCTGAAATACTTCCAAATTGTTATTTATCTATACGGAGTTACTACTTACGAATATTGTTATTCAAGGGTACGTGTGTGATTTTATTCCTGTAACCAGACCAATTTTAAAAAAAACAACTGTTTTTCTCTTGTCAGGATCATAACTTAACGGTCTAGGCAATGTGACGATAAGAACAAAATGTTGCAGACGCTTGTTTGAGTATTAGACATATTTTGGTTGCGGAACTTTAAACGATTTGCTCAGGGAATATCCCAGACACATTTGAAAGTGATAGTTGTTGTTGTTTAACAGAACACATCTACTTTCAGATGCAATCAAACTTAAATGTCATTGGGAATAAAACTCAGTTTAATATAATATTATAATGTATTTTCCAGACTAGTCGAAACAGGATATATGAGCATGCGCCATGTACTTGTACTATGTACCGTACAAACACTAAATAGTACTGCTACTACTATGTCGTGCAATGATGAACAGGGATTATGTTAGTTTCATCAAAACAAAAAGTGGCCACAGTTGTGGGATGTGTGTGCAGTGTTAATCAATCCCTTCATAGATATGCCCTTTGACACCTACACCTTAGATGGCTATTGAAAGCATTGTTCACAATGTAGTATAATACAATCATGCTTTAAAACCTTTCAACAATGTGTTTAAAACAATTAATATTTGGTGTTTACCTTTTCAACCCTGAAAAAAACCCATAGTATTGTAGATTAACTCTGAAATACTCAAGATCAGTTTAGAATACAGAAGATAAATGGTCTAGGTTTGATTTTATTTGTAACTGATTCTCAAATTTCTTTACCATTTTCAATTGTAATTTATCTAACGTAGTAACAACTAGCTCATTTTATCATCACACAATGTGCAAAGATAAATCAATTTGCCGATAAAAACCAAAATACACAATAAGCTAGTTTAGCTTAGATTAGTAATGGCATATTTTAAATATTGATAAGGAACTTTAATCAACAAGATCAGAGAATATCACAGATGTATTTGCAAGGCATATGTTTGACTGTTTTGCGTAACACGTCTAACAACTATCAAAACCAATCCAACGTTAATGTCTTTGGGAATAAAAACAGGTTGTTATGGGGCTTTCTCCAGACTTATCGCATTTGGCGACGATTAGAATTAGGTTGATAGATTAACATGGGCCATGCAATTTTACTGTGTACCGTAAAATAATATTATGATACTACGACGCGCAAGGATAAACGCAGAATTATATTTTATCATCAACACAATATAGGCCAAGATGTCCACATAAGGCTGTCTTAACTCCACAATCAATATATCACCTCTGTAGAAGATGCCTTTTGAAAAGCTTGTTCCATTTTCTTCAAAACAATAAAAAAGAACAAATCAAAATGAGATTAGTATTTTGTTTAAATATCTTTCGTTTTATCAGATTAGGTATTTGTTGATACGACTAAACCTGGCATATGGAGTATGGTTAATGTTGCCAATACGCCGTATTCAGGAAACGGCATCACAATGGAATAATAGAAAAGTAATATTTCACAATATTTATCCACAAGAAGAAACCAACAGTATTGTTTACCAACGGAAGTTCAAGAGTTCACATTACTATTCTATTATAAATTGAGTTTCCCCATTGTTCGTACAAAACAATTACCGTCCGTAATTGAAACACGGCCATTCGTACCGATTGCTTTGCTCAGACCTATTTGTTATTTTCTGAACCTTATTCCAATTACAATCGCTGAATATCGAGTAAGTAAGTAAGTAAATCAATATGTTGTTATCGTGATTTGTGCGTATACAATATACGGATTGGCAATTAAATGCAACACTGCATCCGGCTCAATATGTCTTTAAGTCACCGCATGCAGTTTACATAAACATAATTTATGTAGTTATCAACTCACACACAAATACATCACAACATTGATTGCAGGTTCTAAGGTTCCAAGGGTTTTCAAAGGAAATACAAGTACGTTGTAATAAAATGAAATAATTATATAATTCCATTAAATAAATTCTTTTGTAACAATTTGTAAATATTAGATATCTCATGAATCCTCCGTCCGGTTGCCGATCTAGATCTAACGATTCCAGGTGGGCGGTTTAATCGATATTTTCATCCACACAGATTGTATTGAATGTCTGTTTAGTCACGACTTTTGGTTTAAAGAAGAAATGGAATCGGTTAAGCAGATATGTTTGTGAATACAACCTTTTTGTAAATACAGCATAGGTTATAACACATAGGTTGTCTGGACAAATTAACAAAACTGTCATGCACATCTGAAAGGGACGAATACAATATAGTCGACTTTGTTAACACTACTACTTAACCACTTGTCCAATATGCTGACTCAGACAATGCAACTTGTGTCGAAAATGACTATTATATTTAAAGAAAGAACCTAAAAACATTATAAAATTTTATTACACCACATAGCAAATATAGGCAATGCTTTCATTTCGACAATGTTTTTTTCCCATAGACATTTGAAACAGAGGTGTACAAAATCCATATATAAGGATAAAGTTAATAATTGATAAGTAAACCATCATCTTTTAGCAAACACACGGGAATCCGAAAATCACACTAAAGTTCAAACTACCATTTCGTTACTTACTTTAGAAAGATATATAGACATCAAACAGTGATAAAAGGTACCACGAAAATAAGCGAGACCAATAAACTCATGGATTATTCAGGATGTTGGTCGAGTGCTGCTCGAGCTGCTAACTTTCAGATGATGGTATACAAAATATGAACAAAAATGATGCGTTATAAATACAACTAGGAATATTCCATGTGTATGGCGTCCTTTCTTCTTAAGAAAGCTACTGTGCTGTCACACTGTAAACAATATAAAACATGATATCATATCATTTAACACTTGGCCGAACTACACTGACACTGGGTTAACCCTTTCCCCTACAAGCTATGTATAGACTAATACACAAGGAAAGGATCTGATGAAAAATATGAAATTCAAGCCAAAGGAAAAATGCCATTGAAATAATTGTAGGAAATAGAGCATTTGTTCGTCACGAAAATATGCTCCATTTTCTACAATGTTTTTCATTAACCATCAGTTACAGAGGTGGTCAAAGGCGACTCTGTGGCGGTAAGGGTAAACTTAAACTAGACCTCCCTTTTAACCCTTTGGGCGCTAAATTAAAGAATGACGATTTTGACTAGTGTCAGATAAATTATTTCAGCGTAATAAATTACAGAGACAATTAAATATGTTTGTGTATATTCCGAAACTGTTACCACGGGACTAAAATTTATTGCAAGATATTGCTGTCCAAAATCCCTTATAAGGCGGCGTTTGATCTTGGAGTGCACTATTTTCAACGGCGCATTTATGCGACTACGGCGGTGAAAGGGCTACTATCGAGCGACAATGAAGCTACTCGTGTAATGTGTACCCTGTTTATCATGACTGTGGTAATAATTTGGATATCTTGAATCCCGATCAGATTCTGAGTTATTCGGCGTCTGATCAGGATCCAAGTTGTTTCACACTCCGGGAAGAGCTTCATCAAATTTATAGTTAATCGGATGATAATTTGAAATGAAACAGACGACAGTCTAGAAGGCAGCAGTTTTCACAGCAATTAATGTTAACGACTGCTGGGTTTGTCGCATTCGTGGATGTATCCCCAAAAACAGACTCACTACCGCAAAATGAAACATTAAAGCAAATACAAGACACTACTTTCTTAATTAATAAACTCTTTACCTGCAACAAATGTTGCTAAATTGCATTAAAGCAGTCCCAGAATAATTCGCAGCCGCATTTCCCATTCGGCGTCTCACCAGGATATTTTTAATTTGACCCTTCGCTGTGAAGTAACCCCATGACGTTGAGATAATTTGTAACTCCCATAAATTGAAAGGTATTGTTTGCATAGAAAGACTGTATAAGTACCTTTATTGATTCATCGACTATCTTTTGGCAAATGAATAGGGTATACAATAAAGTAATACATCATTTCGATATTTTTGCTGTATATCACTTTTTGATCCCTGTATGGCGTGTAGCAACATTTTTGGGCCTGATGTTATAGTCCATATTGTACCTTGCACCATTTGCGTTGATAAAGAATACACCTTTTCAGGGTTTATAAACAAGGATTTATATAATATATGTTTTAAAACCTATACAAGAAACAGATACTATGAGCATGATGCATAAATAGAATACACCGGAACCGTTCAGAATAGCTTTTTGGACCGTGTGCGGTTAACGCTTATACATCGGTTATAGGAATGTGCTTTATAAACCGCGTGATACTGTTCTTAAAGTTGGACCGCGTACGCGAATAAAACACGGTTTAATTGATTCGATTCAGTTACCTTCCGATTTTAATTAGTATTTTTCGAACAAAATATGAGTTGTCTATCTAAGGTTTGCTATAAAGTTCATCCCTTAGACTTTTGAAGTATATAATATGACGATCCATGTAAGAAGCATAAACTATTGTTTGCACATTTAAGTTAAAAGTAAAGCGACCGGGAACCAAATGTAAAGTGATCGAAATGTACAATGAAATTAAAACCAGCCACAAGAACAAATTTAATAGATTGCAAACTTAGCTGGAGCATATAATGTAAATTGACTGACTTCAATAAATGGTTAAAGTAATAGTGTGTGTTGATACACTGGACTCAATTTGGGACAAGTTATACGTTTGTATAATTAGAAATTCCCCACAAGTTGATTATGTAGAGCGTTAACTTGGAAGCGGGAGATATTTCAACTCGATTGCCATATATGTACAATTATTTTCGTCCAAATGAGTGCACGCAGCTCTCTTTGATGTTCGCTTATGGACATTAGTTACCGTCTACTTTATTGTATTCGGTACAGATGTTTTGCTAACGAGCAAATCAAAGCAAGTATATTGGTTACTGTATTGTTTTTTTTTCACGAACATACGATTCGTTTTAACCCTTAGCCTGCTCTTCACGAGAATGATGATTATTCAAACGGCTTATATCACGATCAGACGCCGAGTAACTGGTCTCTTACTTCACTTTTTAAGTTTAAACATGTATTTTCCACTTTGTTACAACTTGTTACAATGCGGAAAGGGATTAGATCGGAAGCGATTTGCGTATGGAGATCCTTTCCTTGTATACTTTCAATTTAAATTTGCAGGCAAACGTTTAACAACATCGGCAATGATTATATATATTAAACTTCTCAATATAGTTCAAATAGAAAATAACAAAAAAGGGAAAGAGCGATAAAGAGATATAGATATAGAGATAGGTCGTACCATGTCCGTGACGAGGAGTTAGTGTCATTGATTAAGGGACTGTATGTATACAAGGCCGCAGTCACTGTTTTGTAAAGCGATTTGAGTCGTCTATGGCGATGAAAGGGATTACATGCCCTAGAGCAACCTCGATTAGCGTTAAGCCTCACGATTTCATGTCGGGCGTCATGTCAGAGCCGCAGCAAATGATCTGGGTCTTTGATGTTATAATAACATTGTCATTTAATGTCGATTTCTCGTTACTGATCTTCTCGTTTATAATAATACACAAGTCGGGTTTGCACGCAACTAAGAATTAAATCACCAACCTGCTACTTTAGTCGTGTTATTGCAAATTCAGCTACGAAATATTGATCTTAATTTGATAAGTATCAATTTAGAATTACTCTATTACTTTCTATTAGCAAATTTTGATGCCGATATAACCTTCCGTTCAAGCTGTTCTTTCAAATTCATGTTACCTAGATACAGCAATATTCCCGCATGGAGTATGAGAGCAGGGAGTACAATACAATATGAATATTGATATGTGTTGGATTGTTGCCTTATTTTAATCATTACCTGGATTTAATTGAACTGCCACTGTGCATGCTAACCCTTTCCTCCACATACGCGCCTTTTAGCGTCTCTGTTATTGATGACTATTACAATCATTGTATAGTATGACTAGTGATGATTGGATAATCAGTATTGAATATGTAAAATATCATTATTAATGAAAATGGCGAGGTTAGAAAAGTTTACTATTTTCAATACATGTGGGTTACATACACTGTATAAATACCTCGTAACAGTAGTTCCCGCCGTAATAAGCAACGGTCAGTAAACTTCAATACAGTAAATAACTCACACGCATTTCATTGTGGGAGTCATTTCCAAGAAGGAAAACTTGATATAAACGTAAGATATGTATCATTTGTATGTTGTTAGACTGTGTAAACTTTAAGATGAATCAAAGAATACTATTCTGTCAACCACTTTGGACACATACAAATAGCAGAGATGGGTTTTGCTGCATTTACACAGATAAGTATTGCAATCGAAACTGTTGTACCCCACTCACATATGTAACTTAGTACTGTGTTTAACAGTAGTTTGGTTTGTTGTTGGTAATTTGAGTTAAGCGTTTCAATAAAAATTTTAAGTGTTTATGCTATGTGCTGTATACTGTAAACATGAACATCAAGATCCATACTCATCCATATTCATTAATAAACTTAAGTACAGTTTCTCTGCTTAGCAGATTAAAACTATAATTAAGTTCACCTTATATAGTAAACATATTACTCAAGCGTTTTTTATAAAAAGTTTATAAAATTAAGTAACCTTTGAGGTAGCTTAGATAATTCAATAAGTTGCTTAGAGAGGCACTTAAAGGCGCTTCTGCAAGGGACATAGGTTCCTTTTCCTCCACAGAGGAGCCTTTGTAGCGCCTCTTAACAACGTATGCTTAACAAAGTAGATTTAAAGCCTACTTAAGTATAAAACTTAAGTTTCATTATGAATATGGGTCCAACACACTACTTTTGCATAAACTGAATAAAATCCATAATTCTAATACGTTATGGCAGAATTCACGCAGCTGGTTTCAAGGACTTTTCCCGTAAAGTTACAAGGCAAACCGTATTTTAAGGCCCTTTCCTTGTTATATTTACGGTAAGGGCTGTAAAGTGATTACGGCATGTCCAGTTGCACATCTCATGTAAGGTCAAGAAAGAAACTTGTTCAAGAAGTTTGGCTTGCTATTATGTTCGACCCTTTGACTTCACTAACCTTTCGGCGCCAAATCAATATTTGTCTGCTGTGACTAGTTTAATATAAATATTTAACGAAATGATAAACAGAAACAATTAAATACACTTTGGCTTTTTCAAAAATTCTAACACGGGAATACTACTGGTTGTAAAAAAGTGAAGTCCAAGATCAGCGACTGCACTTTTTTGCAACGGCGCATGTATGCGACTACGGCAGTGAAAGGGCTTAACATTACATTATTATCAGATAATACTCTCTGAGAGAAGATTAATTCTACTTTATGAAAGATTCATTGGTTTACTCACGAAACCTGTGTACACAACTGATTCTCTTTGAATTAATTAGGTTGTCTGAAATCATTCCAAATCGTCTATTTTATTCATTTCCAACAGTGATACAAATAATTGGATATATAAAGTGCTTTCCCAGTTGAGGGAAATAAAGAAGCTGTACTTTTACAAAAATGATTAATTACGTCCGTTGGTGAAGTCATGATGGACCTTCGTATGTCAAGTAGAAATGTCAACACTGATTAATGACCCAAATCGAGAAAAATATTGCATAGATATAAAACACTATAAATGCATAACATCCTTTGCAACATACAATTTTCTATAAGAAATCGTCGCAAAATATTTACAGTTAATCCCGTGATTCATGTTTAATTATGACACGGATGGTGCTTAACCTTTCACTTCGGATGCCTTTTATAAATTTGACTCACAATAAGGTATATGATGAATAGGAAGAGTAACTACAATAAATGTCATTCTTGAATAACTTGGAAACTATGTGATAAATTAAACAAATACTCCATTTTCCACAATGTTTTCAATAGTATTCTGCTATGAAGGCATCAAGAGGCGTATACATTGAGTAAAGGGTTAATCAAGTGTATACCTGTTATTGATAACGCGGAACATGCTACTGTATTTAGTAATCCTATAGAGCGAATCATAAATACCATCATATTTCCTTAATGACATTGTAAAACCAGGAAATGTATGATGATGCATAACGTTTTTCATGCCTTTGCACTAATAATTGTTAAATTAAAAATAAAAATCATAAAAATAATAAATCATATTATAATAATCATTCCGTTTTTGTTTGCGTTGCGATTTAAAAATACAGTGCAAGCTGTGTTCCGATTATATATATATTAATAAAACGTGAAAAAACATTGCAGAAATAAATAAAAGCGTCACAAAGGAATGATACTATTAATTTAACACATGGGTAACTATAATGATAGTTTTGGAGCATCAGAAAACACTGCCTTGTGATACGTTTGAATATTTTATTTTCAAATTTTACGTGATTATATAAGGTAAACATCACTATATTATTTTATTGAGTTAAGAAGCTTTTTAATTTCTACCAAGTATGCTCCTGCGTGCAAATAATCCACCACCTCGTTTGCTATTTTAGACTCATAGAATATCAAAACATCTTGGGGGAATGAGTATTTAGGCAACATATAAATGTCATGTTGTGATTCGATTGAAAATATTGCAGGAAATTAGCATTTATTCGTTTTAAACAAGGGCTCAAGTTTCGATATTGTTTCTATAGTTGTCTGTAACAGTGGTGTCAATAGGCGCTTCTATGGATTAAATGGTTAATGCCTTTATGTGTGCAATCTTTTGTTAAAGAGTATTCCACTTACTGATTCAGTTATAAAACCACCTGCCATTGACACAAGACGATTTCGCGGAGACGATGAGGCCTCGGGATATTTCCAAGATAACGTTCATGTGGCCCGCTTCGATATGATATTCGTTGGTTGCCAAATCTATGGGTGAGTCTTCATCACAAACACAGCAAATGACTACCTCTCTGCTGTATACTACTTAACCTTTTCTTTCAATTAACACTTTCACTACCGAAGTCGCATAAATGCGCCGTTGGAAATAGTGCAGTCCCAGATCAGCCGCCGCCTTTCCAATGCGGCGTCTTATCAGGGACTTCACTTTTTTCAATATGCATGCATTAGTCTGATAAAAGAGGTATCGGCAAGTTATTTTGTTTCCTTTCGTAAAAAATATTTGATCTGAAACGTGTCGCAGACGACAGTTTTTTAATTTACGTCGAAAAGGTTAACGGTGTTATCGGTTTAGCTACGATTCATAGCCCGTCTGGTCACGGTTAAGTGACGTAGTGACCTAGTCTAACTCTCAAAACTTAATGACGGCTGTGCTGTATAAAACGCATAGTGCGTTTTCAAGACTCGTGAACAATACGCAATAGCTCTACACATATATTATATGGAATTTGCCATCGACTCAGTTTCGATTACGGTTTTCCTTTTAAATTATTTCCGTAACATAATCTGCTATCATACACGATATTAAGATGTAGTTAGTTTTACTCTCCTGGAGACCATACATGCTTCAATCACAATGTCACGGACAGCCATCACGAACTATTATATACGACGGGATTGTCGAATCCGTTAATATCCCTAGTAATCATTGAACGATCGTTGATAATAAGTAAGTGTGGATCCACTTCAAAACAGTTTTGTTTACCCTCCACAAGATTTTTTTTAGAATAATCGACAATATAAGAATGTGATGAAAGTATGGACATCTAGGCTAAAATTGTATATCATTTTCAAATTGTATTGAAATCATTGTGGGAAAATGGGCATTTGCTCGTTACGATTCAGCAATGTTTTCAATTGTCATCAGTAACAGAGGCGCTTAAATTCCACCAAGAAAAATATACAAATATACATAAATATGAGCAGACAAACATATTGCAGACGACAAATGTCGGTCTTTCAAATAATATTGGACTACACTGACTAAATTCACTTTTTTGTCCGTATACAGTAATTGATGTGACATAAAACAGAGTAAATTGTTAACTTCCTGTGACGCCTAAGACGTTCTGTATTGTCCAGATAATTGGTTCATGTACTGCCGTTCGCAAGTCAGAATAAGTATCGTTTTCCAGGAATCAATGTAATAGAGAGAGGTTGTATTCATTTTTCGTTACATTTTAAGGGCGGCCGAACTTGTTGGCCGCCCACACTTATGTCTGATTTATGATTATCACACGTTTGATTCGCAGATTTGTTTCGACAAATTATTGTCAAAGTGCGTAAACCTTGAATCCTGATCAGATACAGAGTCTCTAGGCGGTTTATCTAGATCCAAGTTGTTGGGATCATTAACTCAGTCGTAAGTGGTAGGTAAATGGATGGCATCAATTTTCGCGCATCAAAATGGTTTCACAAGATGATCATCATCAAAATGTGTCGAGATAAATATTTCCTACTTATGAATCTTCATCTAAAGAGCGTAACATAAACCTGTACAGCCATTAACCAAAGCGTTCAATATTTCGGAATGCCGTCTTCTAGATGTTTATTTAATTGACTAAGTCAGACACAAGAAATGGTTTTGAGATTGCTCCATCATTGGCTTAACCATTTCGGCATCGTAGTCGCCTAAATGCGTCATTGCAAATAGTTCAGTCCCCAATAAGCCGCCCCTTTCAAAGGCGTCGTCTGATCGGGGACTTCACTTTTAGCCATATAAATAAGTTTTTCCTACATTAATATCTTTTTCTATTCGTAAAACTATTTGATCTGAACCTTGTCGCAGACGATAGATTTAAATTTTGCACCGGAAGGGTTAAATGCTTTATAATACACCTGGGAAGGCAGCGTCCGATCTGGTATTTGCCATTTTGAATATTATTGCATATAACTCGTAAATGGTTAGTTTTAAATTTGCATGTTTTTAAATGTTTACATTTCTATGATTCTTAGGGTTTTGTGTGAAGTTACGAATTGGTTCAAACCCTAGATTTATCTGCAAAACAAACCTGCAACAAATCGGAGCTAAACCGATTTAACCGATATTTCAATAAGATACAATTATGGATTTTTTTTAAAGTTATTACTTAAAAGTAAAACCGCTAGCCGGTTCTCATAAATTTATCTATTTTATATACGGTTGCAGTTGAAATTGCGAGTTGTCTAGTTTTCAAAGACGAAATAAGGCAGACAATATTCTAATCCGCACAACGATGTTTATACAGAGCATTTTGCGCAATTTAGAGTTAAGCTACCGGTTGATAGGCCATACAGTCGCGTAGAGAACGGCGATTCTGTTTTTATATCCTTCAAAATCCTGTTTTAATTGTTTTATCAAAATCAGTACTGTGTCCGATATCAATAGTTTCGATAAAATGCAATCTCACAATTAACGGTGAGAATGGTCGGGCTAGGTGAAATCATTGTTGAGTGAACAGATTGACATTCTTTCTCTGACGTATCAAGTTTACGCTAAAAGCGTCTGTGCATTACACTACTTCTCTCTGTTACACTGGTATATATAATACTGTTATGTTGATTCTAATGGATGTCAACTTGTGAAGAAATTTGACCAGATACGGCTTTTAAAAAAAGGCCTCTGCTCTTTGTGTATATATTTTCTTACTTTGAAGAATGTGTAACAAATGTGACAATGTTTATGTTTTTTATGTTAAGGTTCTATTGACATAACACTCATCACTATTTGCAGCATTGATATATTGTGTGCAGGCTACAGGGTTTTCACTCTCGCTGCATATGTTAGGAACACTTGAATTGAACTTTTTATACATCCAGCCACGAATTAAAACACCAGACATATTACTTTTACCTAGCCCATGTTTCCATTTAAGTCATTAATGTCCAACTACGACACATGCGATCAGTATATCAACAAATAATGTGACACGTTCTGGAAACATACCTACTATGAACTAGAACTCTGACCATGTCAGGATGGGCCCCCCATGAGATGCCAATTAATAACAACATTGCAGTCTGAAGAGCAGCTATATCCGCCACCGCTGTAGGTCAGTAAAATAGGGAGAAATTGCTGATTGTTTATAGGAATGCATGGCCTACAGTTAATGCTCTCATTTTACATTAAAAGCAATTCAGCATAATTTCTTGATAATTCATCAATCCGTTAACAAATTCCATAAATACAATATCAGAGATAGCAATTACTCCCTAATTAAGGGGTTACGAGTTATGGTTCTTGTACACTGCACTTCCTGTCATTGATTTCTACCATTGTATGAAGTTTTATGAAATTCCATCCGGTAGTTTTCAAGTTATTGTTGCTTTTATTTGAAATAATTCAAAGGTCATTAAATTAGTATCAAAGTGAAACTCATCAATTATTATTTCACCTCCCACTAGAATCCTGTCGTTTCATTGGACAAGAGCAGTCACGCGGTGACCGACTATATTTCTATAGTAGGTCAGTTTAAGTCAATGGTCACCAAAATGGCTGCCATTCATCGATTCTTTCTCTAAAATCATTGTTTTGTGTACAAAAAGCACAAAAATAACTAGATGTGACAATATTACGACTGTTTATACATTGTGTTTAGTTGATCTGAATCGACACGACGCCCGCGATGATAGTCAAATAGCAAGAGCGGTTCCCCTTACCGACCTCATTTAAAACCGCCATGATGTTTTGATCTCCGTCCGCTCTTTGTAAATACTAAATTTTCAAGTGTCAACAAACGGATTACTGATTAAATTCATATCGAGAGGATGGATTGTGGATTGTATTCAACAGATATTATACATGGATAATGTGACGTGATCTTAATGATGTGGAAACAAGAAACAACTGTATGAATGTTTCGCAAATCTACATGTTACTGTATTCTTTGTTGACAACAGAAGATTTTATTTTTAGGAGATTATCGCGTACCCAAAGGAAGTGAATTGTGCAATTATTCGTGGATAGAATGAGCAGAAATTGATTGAATGGAAACATTTAAAGGAATGTGATT
>JAULCE010083544.1:0-12865 GCA_032359355.1 Macoma nasuta | reverse complement strand
CCTGATGTTACCTGTTTTAGAACCTTGCGATTTTAATCAATAGTCACCATTTTTAGCCGGCATAGAAAACATGTACTGTTTAAGATATATTCACATCGCGTTTTGTCTAAATACTTCAGTACATTATACTGATATTATAATAAATCATTTATTCATTTATACAAGTAACTGGAGAAGACTAGCATAGCGAGTTACATAAATAACCTATAGCCTATAGGTTTTGACAGAGTGTCAGGTAGTAGAATGAGAAGTCATGCTACTCGACATCTATACCAAGTGCCAGGTTTTGCATGCTAAGTTGCCACATGTGGGGTACAAGTGAGTGATGTTTTTTGACTTTGGTAAAAGTTTCCTTTAAAGAAAACGGCATAGTATTGTATTTACTAACTGTCCAGAGGAGCTCTAATTACAGAGCAGAAGTTCAGGCCCTCACTCACGCCACTCATAATCAGCACGGCCTCAGTGTGGTGCTTCTTATAGACTCTCTGTCAGCATTGCAGACACTTTCTGCTGAGCAGGCTGACGCCTCCATCAGACAGCTTCGGAAGAACTTTGGCATCTTATCCAAGCATTGCAATGTAGTGCTTAAGTGGATACCTGCACATGTGGGAATACCCGGAAACGAGGTATCCAAACGAAACCAGGACAACCTTCATATTTTGAATAGGGTCAGCAGATAACAATTTTCCGCCTAAGAACTCTGTGGTCTAAACAGACACATACAGAAGGTGAGCCTGGTGGACTCAGAAGATCAGAATCCATACCACTTCCTGAATGAAAGAAATGGAACGCAGAGAAAGAAAATTACGAACATACAATCACTACCACACTAAGCCATGATTTCTAGACAACTCGGCCACTGAGACAACTCGTCCTTGGACGACTCGGTCCGTGGTCAAAACAACCCCGAATCAACTCGGCCTAGTCAATTCGTCCTTAGACGATTCGGCCTCTATTTATTTCAATATTGGAAAACTGTTTAAATGACGTATACAAAAGTGTAATTAAGAATTTAAGGTTTATACAAAGATACATGAATGAAAATTACTTTCAAGCTGGAATTCGTTTTAATCATAAACCTGCTGGAAAACATGCCTGCTCGTTGCCTTATTTTACATCGTTGTACAATGCATTTATTATTTGAAATGAATTATTTGTTGAAATATTTAAAGCTTTAATTCAAGTGAAATGCTGTTCTTATTACTCGACATATAGACTGTTTTTCAGCTCTTTGTATTTTCTATTGTTAATTCCATCAGCGGGATTATAAAAGAAGTACCATCAAAACGAACGATTGAAAAATCAATTTATTTTAGTTTTATTCTTTATTTGTGTATCATTATTGTTTAAAATGTTGCGGCGAAAGGGTTAAAAAGTTTAAACAATGCCACTCAAATTTGAATTATAATAGACGTTGAGATTATATTTTTCTATTCAACAAAAACAATATTAGAAATAATAATGAAATACTAATGATAAAAAAAAGTTATTTTATAAACGTTTATTTTATTTCGATTTCAGTGTAAATTGATCCGACTGAGACGCGGAGTAGCTCGGCGTATTGTCAATATGTATACTATTCGTCGGTGTCGACCCAAAAAGCAGTAAGTTCCCTTATCCAAGCTGTTTGAATTATCATCGTAGCTGCGAACAGCAGGCTAAGGGTTAAACGGACACGCGTCTAATCTACAAACGTGTCAGACTTAACCGCAAAACACACACTGTTCCTTAACTGTCAATGGTTTACTGGGTCCGGTTTCACAAAGCTTCTTAGTAAGATCTTGAAAATTTCAAATGCAGATTTCCAATTTATTTTCAATTATATTTCAATGAAACTTTGCATGCTGGTGAAAAACATAGTTTTTCACAAGCATGCAAAGTTTCAATGAAGTATCTTTTTTAAACAAAGAGAAATCTACTTTTGAAACTTTCACTTAAGTTTAAGATTTTACTAAGAAGCTTTGTGAAACGGCCCCCTTATCTGTAGCCATGAATTATGTTTTCACTTCACATCTTTGATTGTTAGAAAGGTTTTGATTGTAAGTGTCTGCTCTCAACTTTTATACCAGCCGGTGCAGTGAAGCTGAACAAACAGGCAGCTGACATAGCCATAAACTGGGCCGGTGGTCTCCACCACGCCAAGAAATCAGAGGCGTCAGGCTTCTGTTACGTCAACGATATCGTTCTTGCCATCCTGGAACTGCTGAAGTAAGTGGGTGTTGTGCAATGTGTGGTCCAGGGCTGGAAAATTCCACTCGTCCTGTCGTCCTACAGGGGAAAAATCCAGTCAGGATGAGTAAAATTGCCTTCTTTGTCTATATGCAGGACGATTGGAATTTCAATTTAGTCTGTATGCAGGACGAGTGACTTTTTAGAATTTTCCAGCCCTGCACACTTCCCTTTGACATTACACTTTCACTACCAATGTCTCTATAAGCAATTTACCTCAAAATGCCAAGTGCACCTATCAGCATATTGGACTATGGCTCTGTCCTAACCATGGACTGTACCAGGAAGTTAAACCCTTCACTCCCTGTATACACCTTTGAAGGCCTCTGGAAGGTGTTTTATTTCGGGAAATGGATCACTTGCTCATGATGAGCAAATGCTCTGTTTTCAACAATGTTTTCAAATTAATCAAATTTTGTAGTCTCCTTCTTGTAGATATCTTCCTTTCAACTAGACGCTTAAATTGTGGATGCATCTAAAACTAGCATATCGGTGGCTTGGTGCAAATCTATTCTAACTCCTTCACAAACATGAAGGAGTTACAATAGTTTTGCACCAAGCCATGGATATGCCAGAATGGGTTAAGGGAAGTTGCCATCATACATGTCTCGCTGTCTGTTATGATGTTTAATAATTTAGAAATGAAAAGAGAAAGAAATGTCCAGACACAAATCTTGCTATATTATTCTGATCTTTGCAGATGGAAAATGAGCAGGCATGGCATTTACTTGTGTTGAAAGGGTTAAACCTTTACTCTATATTTATGCCTTTTGACGTCTCAGTAGCCATTGACTGTTGAAAAAATTGTGGAAAATGGAGTATTTGGGCCACCGGCTGGGAAAAGGGCCCTTACAGCATTGTAAACTGTGTATACCCAGATCAGACGTAGAGACTATTGATTATGGTCTGTGGTGTTTGCGACTTGTTTATTACATTTATATATTCACTTTTAACTCTGCGAACAGTGTAGACCATGATCAGGGTCTACACAGTTTGCAGTGCTATAAGGGCCCTTTTCCCAGCCTTGGACCCAATTTTATGCTCCATTTTCCACAGTCTTTTCAAAGCCCATTCAAAATTGGTGTTCTCCTAAATAATATTCATAAAAATAATACTTTATCATGAATGAGTCTGATACTAGCATATGGAGTAAAGGATTAACAGCGTATATCCCGGAATTTCAGGTACCACCAGAGAGTATTATACATCGATATTGACATTCACCACGGAGATGGAGTTGAAGAGGCATTTTACACGACAGACCGCGTGATGACTGTATCGTTTCACAAATACGGCGAGTACTTTCCCGGCACCGGTGATCTCAGGGTAAGACAAGAAATAGGAACATGGCCTGGCTTTCACTTTCTTGAGTTAGATGTTGCTAAATCTTAAAATTTTATTTTAAAATAATGACTGGAAATTTGACTAAGTAAAAAATGGATGTTTTCACTGGCAGTAAATATTAGTGCAGTGGCAATGAAAATAAAGGAGAAATCCAATGTTGAATAAATGTGATTCAAAGATCACCTGCTTTTTAGTTCACCTGAGTTTACTCAGGTGAGATATTGTGATCGGTCTCCATAAGGCGTCCGTCATATGTCGTATGTCGTACGTCGTACGTCCACAATTCTTCTCTGAAACTACTGGATGGAATTTGACAAAACTTGGCTGGGATATTTCTCGGATAGTCTCCTTTCAAAATGTTCAAAAAAATATATTCCATGAAGAACTCTGCTGGCCATGGCAACCAAAGTGAAAAGCTTTGAAAATATTCTTCTCCAAAACTACTGGTCCGATTTTAAATTAATTTCAAAGATATGATCCTTGGGTGGACCTCTACCAAAGTTGTTCAAAGAATGGTGATATCTAAAAAAACATGGCCGCCAAGGGCAGGGCCAATTATCCTTATATGGCTATATAGAAAATTTTGAAAATCTTCTCCAAAACTACTGATCTGATTTCAAATTAATTTCACAGATATGATCCTTGGGTGTACTTCTACCAAAGTTGTTATGCCCCCCACAAAGTGGAGGCATATAGCAGTTGCCCATGTCCGTACGTCCCTCCGTCCTGAAGATTTTGTATGATCTAACTCTTGAAAAGTATTTGTCCGATTATTACCAAACTTTACACACATGTTTGTGACCATAATTTCTTGATCAAGTTCAACAGCCATGTAAATCACTTTAGTCATTTCGGAGTTACGGCCATTTTTTGAAAATATGGTATTTTTGACAAAGCGGAAGAGGGGGCATCCTTGTCCTATGGACACATTTTCTAGTTTAAAGAATGTTGATATCTCAAAAATCATGGTCGCCAGGGAAGGGGCCAGTTTTCCTTATACACCTATATCTTAAAGTTATTTTGTGATGGTTCTTTTGTAGCCTTGTTATCAGGTGAGCGATATAGAAACATTATGGTCCCCGTTTTGTTTTGTGGACTGCTCATTTAAAAAAGAATAAAAAAATCTAAAATTACATAACAGCAGCTGACCATTCGTTGGCTTCCTTTCCTAATGTAAGCCACCTTGTCTGAGTCTAATTTGACTACTTATTTTTCCCTCAGGTCACTCCAGGTTAAAGTTTGTGCCTTAGGTCGTAATCACCAGGTGGTTGCCATGGCATACATGAACATGGGCAGTCTGGAGCAGCACCGAGAGAACTTTGAGAAGGCAAGACATTACTTCAAACAATGCCTGGACATATATGAGGTGAATTAAAGACAAGTTTGGAAAAGAGGCTTATAATCAGAATACATTGATGCATAAAAGGCTTTTCTATGAGCATTTTTGTGACCTATTGCTTTTTTATTAACCCCTTCACTGCCTACCGCCAAATATAGTGTCACGTGCAAACAGCTGCTTAGATCCAGATGAGACGCTGAGTAACTCGGGGTCTCATCCAAATCCAAGCTTTTTGACACTCAGCCAATTGTTTTGCAAAAAAGTTAAGTGAATCTGTGAAGATTAAAAACGAAGCAGACAAAATATTGCACATCTGCATTATTGCTGTGGCAGTGAAGGGGTTAAACTCTACTCTGGCAGATACGGTGTATAATTTAATGTTATGTGGACTTATCTCAATGAAGGCGTATGTCAACAGCTTGGATAACGATCATGCACGACACAATGTAGGACCTTACCTGGCATCCAAACTATTTGACATGCAGATCCTATTTCTGCAAAATGCATTATGCGTTTTTCAAACCATTTGTGATTTATCACACACCAATTAATGCTCGTCATGAAAATATTGAAACTGTCTTGTGCTAGTCAATTTGTTTCATGTAGACATATTGGTGCAATCAGAGTAGATTAATACTAACTCCCATTTCTCTGATATTTGCATGAGTCCAACATACTTTGCTGTTAACACAGCTGTTTTCAATCTACATTGTTTGCAATATAATGAGACCAATTGTTTCTTAGCCTGATTCATATGGTCTGAGTATACAGAATTAAACCAATTGTTTCTTAGCCTGATTCATATGGTCTGAGTATACAGAATTAAACCAATTGTGTCTTAGCCTGATTCATATGGTCTGAGTATACAGAATTAAACCAATCGGCACTTTTGTCCGATTCTGTTTACTATTTACTTATGTACAGTTGATCAGAACAATGTCATTTGCTTTAAGATATTAATTATTTGTTACAAATATTTTTTCTTCCAAAAGAGATGAGCATTCTTGTAGTTTGACATGCCTTATTGAAAAGATAATAACGTAATGTAAAAGCTTTTTTGATAATTAAAATATTAAATGTTGAATTTGATTCTTATATTTGGCAAAAATAACTTGAATGTAAGGCTGGATTGGATTACCAAGCAGCGGTGAGCAACTAGCAAATGGCAATCAGGAACCAGCAAATAAAAGTTGAAAATAGCAAGTCAGCATGTCTTTCACTTTCATAATGCATGTAAAAAATTAACCCAAAAAAGTCTGATAGTTTATCATACAGTAAAAATGTATCAAAAATAAAATTATTCTCCTGCGTTGGAAATTATATATCTTAGCATCTATATCTGCTCAAAAAGGGACATGACTGTTGAAAGAAAACAGTTTTTTTTTATAAAAGATAGTGCAATCAATGTTAATCAATACCTAATCCCATTTCTTTGATATTTGCATGAGGTAAATGGGTAAAATTAGGTAAATGAAAGACTGGTTTTCCAAAACCAGGCCTCTACAAATGATGATCTGAGATCTAAGAAGTTGACTTTCATACCCAAATCTGCAGAGTCTAGAAAAGAGGACACTATATTTTCTAGATCATTTTAGATATATATATGGCTGCTGTTCAACCGTGTATGTCAAATTTGGCACGAAAACGTTTTATGCGCGGTAATGTGTTCTAGATTCTACGAAAATGCTTGACGAAATAGCCAATAGGAATTTTGAATAACGGTCATGTGATTTTATCCTGAATATGGATTGGTTGATTTTTTGTGTCTGCGAAATCACCATACACAGGATACTTAATCTAAAATGGTGATTTAAATTGTAGCTTCCAGACATGATGAATGAATAATTTGAAAAGTTAATTTTATCATGAAACAATCAAGTTTACTTTTCCTTCATTAATTTTGTAAGTTTGTGTTTATCAGTTGTTCTCAGGGTTCAAGGAACATATTATTATCATGTCATTGTGTTACATCAAGCATTGTTTACCTTGCAAACCTATGGATGATTTTATCTTGAAAACACAGGTTTAAGTGATTTTCTGTCACATCCAAATCAAGTCAATTGGGACAAAACCATTTATACATGGTTATATATTTTTGCTCTCCTGAAAAGGTACAATTTTTCACATACACGGTTTGGGCAGAACAGCGACAATATAAGATCTGACATGAGTTGTCTATTGAGATAAGCTTTTCTTAAACGAGTGTAGAAAAAAATGTTATTAAGTGAGCCGTTGGTGAGCTGTGAGCTTATTTACATTATTTTGTTTCTAGACGAGATTAAGGAATGCTTATCTCAAAAGTCAATGGGTGTCGGATCCTTTTTATCACATATTTAAGATTATGTTTGATACTGAAGCAAGTTAACTGTTAGCGGAATTAAAAAAAGCTAACATTGTATAGTGTGACATAATCAAATACAATACGGTACGATTTGTAACTACATATTGTCATTTCTTGTCTTATACATGTATAAGATAAGGAAATTTGTAATGGTTATATTAACCCAAAAACAACAAAGGCTGTGTGATAAAATAACTAATCACACTACAAATACTTGCTGTTGAAATGGCTAATATATATTTCATATATTGCTTTGTGTGATGCAAGCCTCCTTCATAATGATGCCAATCTTCTCCATAATGATGCCAACCTCTTCCAAAATGATGTCAACCTTCTCAATGATGATGCCAGCCTTCTCTATAATGATGCCAACCTTCCCCACTATGATACCAGCCCTCTCAATGATGATGCAAACCTGTATAAAGATGCAAACCTTCTCCATGATGCCAACCTCTTCCATAATGATGCTAGCTTTCTCCATAATGATGCCAACCTACTCCATATTGATGCAAGCCTTCTCCATAATGATGCCAGCCTTCTCAATAGTGATGCCAGCCTTCTCCATAATGATGCCAACCTCTTCCATAAATATGCTAGCGTTCTCCATAATGATGCCAACCTACTCCATATTGATGCAAGCCTTCTCCATAGTGATGCCAGCCTTCTCAATAGTGATGCCAGCCTTCTCCATAATGATGCCAGCCTTCTCAATAGTGATGCCAGCCTTCTCCATAATAATGCCAGCCTTCTCCATAATGATGCCAACCTTTTCCATAATGGTGCCATCTTTCTCCATAATGATGCTTTTCTTCTCATTATTGATGCCAGCCTTCTCTATAATGATGCCATCTCCATAATGATGTCAACCTTCTCTATAATGATATCGACCTCCAAAATGATGCCAACCTTCTCTATAATGATGCTAACCTTCTCTATAATGATGCCAACCTTCTCCATAATGCTGCCAATCTTCTCCATAGTGATGTTAACAATCTCCATAATGATGCCTTCCTTCTCTATAATGATGCTGATCTCCATAATGATGCCAAACTTCTCTATAACGATGCAAACCATCTCTATAATGATGTCGACCTCCATATTGATGCCAACCTTCTCTATAATGATGCCAACCTCCATAATGATGCCAACCTTCTCTATAATGATGCCAATATTCTCCATAATGATGTCAACCTTCTCCATTATGATGCCAACCTTTTACATAATTATGCAAACCTTCTCCATAATTATGCCAACTGTCTCCATTATTATGTTAACCTTCTCTATAATGTTGCAAACATTCTCTATAATGATGCAAACCTTATCTATAATGATGCCAACCTTCTCCATACTGTTGCCAACCTTGTCCATAATAATGCAAACCTTTTCTATAAACATGCCAACCTTCTCGATAATAATGCCAAGCAAGTAAAACAATCAGCATCAAACAAAGCTCAGAGTTTAATGATTAATAAAATATTGAGTAATCAAAATATTGTTATGCCTCTTAAAAGAAGAGGGGTGTATTGCTTTGCACATGTCGGTTAGTTGGTTGGTTCTTCTGTCGGTCGGTCAGTAGACTGAAGCTTGTCTGAGTGGTAACTCAATAATGCCTTAAGCTATGGTCCTCAACTTGACTTCGAGGCTGGTCCTGACGAGTAGAGGAAGTATATTGATTTTGAGGTCATTGAGTGTAAGGTCAAGGTCACTGACTTTGAATGCAACAATTTTTTTCCACTGATAACTTGACAATACCTGGACCTATGGTCCTCAAACTTGACTTGGAGTTTAGACCTGACTAGTAGATGACTTCTATTGATCGTAAGGTTGTCAAGGTCATAGTGATATTGAGTGTGAAAAAACTTGCACAAATGATGACTAAACAATGCCTAGACCTATGACCCTCAAACTTGACATTGAGGCTGGGGTGACCAGTAGATAATCCCTATTGATTGTGAGGTCATGGAATCTAAGGTCAAGGTTACAGTCACATTTGACGTGAAACACTAGTCCGACAGATAACTTGATAGTGCCTGCACCCATGGCCCTCAAACTTGGCATGGAGCATGGGGATGACCAGTAGATGACCCCTATTGATTTTGACTTTAAAACATGTTTTGTGTGAAATGACAAATCAGCTGGCATTTCGGTCAATGCATTCTTTTCAATTGTCCAAATATTACTAACAACATGGCACTTAAAGGGGGCATAATATTTAATAAACATCTCTTTATTAAGTAGCTCTAGATTAATGAAATATTAATTGAATATTGTTTTAAGGTGTTGGAGCAAACCTGGACCAATGTGAAGTATATCCAAGCATGGGAAAATGTTTTTGGAGCTGAACTCTCACTTGGCCATTTTACGGAAGTGGAACAAAAGTTCATGGAAATTTGTGAGTTATTCTTATCTGTGTTTATGTATTTTTGTATTATTAATTTGTATAGTGTTTGGCAGCAAGGTTATGCAATATCTAGTTGTCAGCATGTTAAGGCAAAGGCGTATGTATAGAACTGCTGTATATCTACTTTCTTACGAAAGGTCGGCCTTGTTTCCAAACTGAATTGATTAACTATTACGGCCCCACAAACAAAGTTTGATGGGGTAAACTGTGTCGGTCAGTTTGTTAATCTGTTATTTTTTTGACCACTCTAATTCTCAACAACCACTGATTTGAATTTAATAAAACTTCACTGAAAGCTATATCTTCAAGAGTAGATGCTTATATAGTTATGGTGTTCCAGTCATATGATTTGTTAGGGAGTTACGGCCCTTTGTCTATAATTGTTTATGTCTGCGCTATTGCTGTGCAGCTGTTGGCTGGAACTCAACTTCACCTAATGGGAAGTTTGACAAGAGAAGATATGTGCATATTGTTATGGTGTTCCAATTGGACATTTTTGTCATAGGGTTACCACCCTTACATAAATTTTGTCCTTGCTATTTCTCTGCAAATGCTGATTTGAATTCAATGAAACTTTACAGGAACCTTTATCAGCAGCAGAATATGGAATGAGGTCATGGAGTTCCATCAAATAATTTTTCACAGAGTTATGACCCTTAATTCATAATTATTGTTAAAACTTACTCTTTTAGATTAAAGACTGCTGTGTTGGGGTATTAATCACCTTTAGTGATAGCTTTAGTTTCTATTAATTTAAGGGAGATCTGAAAGTTTTTACAAGTTTACATCACAGATAGATGGATCAATATTGTAAAAAAATGGTACATAAAATATAATATAGTAGGTAATGGCCAGATGTTTCTCAGTCTCAAATACTTTTATATTTTACAGTGGATTGGAGAGTTAAAGATAACAGTATGGATGCATGCTTACACACAGTGTACAAAGATATGGGAAAATATTACATTCGAGAAGGGAATTTTGAAGCAGCTTACAAAACCATTTACGCACTGCTTAATAGCATGCACAACAAGGAGGAAATCTTGTATTTGTTGATGGACATCACCCTTCAAAATCTGCCACCATCATATCGAGAAAACATTCCCAAGGAGTTTACACTAGCTTATAGTGTTAAAAGGTAAGTTATACTTCTATCTGCATATACAAAGCAGTAAAGTAGTATCAGAAACATACATGGTTGTGTTTCAACGTTTGCTTAACTTCTCAATCTGAGATTTTGGTCAAGCTTAAAATATCAATTTTAGACTTCAACTGTAATGAAATGGCAATAAATAAAATCAAGGTAAAAATCTTAAGTGGAATACTTAAAGTAGAATATAAGTCATGCAAGCTATGTCAAATACACCTTATGGGAATCACGTATTGGAATACATACCTTTTTGTTATAGAGGCAGCCGAAAAGTAAATAACCACAAGGATATGTCAAAGATGGCAAGTGAGCTAAAATTAGCAGTATACTAAGCTGGAGCAAAATTTAAGAAAAGTTTGATCCAGATATAAATCTAGTTTATTCATTATCTACCAGTTTATCTCATATTTCATTACAATTACATCATAGAGACAAATCTAATGAGCAAATGAGCACCTACGTGATAGGTTTTTATGCCCCTAACACTAAAAGTGGGTGGGGGGTGGGGGCGGGGGGCATATCGATTTGCCTTTGTCTGTCTGTCTGTCTGTCCGACCTTACATAGGCCCACTTGTGGGGTTCATTAATCTGTCCATGCAGTTGTTGTGGGGTAAGCTTAGTCATTAACCTGTCCAGTTGATGGTTGTGGAGTTAAAAAATGTTTGTGGGGTTAAAAATTGGCAGTTTGTGGGGTTAGATTAGGTAAAGTGTTTCTATAGCATTTAAACCTAGAAGTACCATCTCATAAGTACGTCCATACGTACATAGGTCCGTCCGTCCGTACGTCCCGAAAAATGTCGCGCATACATGTAACTCTCAAAGTATTTGTACTACAGACTTGAAACTTCATTGATATATTATTCAGGGTTTGAACTTGTGCACCGGGGAATTTTCATCCAACTTAACTTAACATTGACAGAGTTATGGGCCTTGATTTTGTGTTAATACGGAATTTTCAGTTTTTGTTGCATGTTACCCTGAATCTATTGGTGCTAGAATGATTCAACCTTGGGAATAAATGAAACAGCATCTTAACTTGTGCACCTGGGCATTTTCATCTAACTGCAGTGAACATTTTACAGTTTCATTGACCTTGATGTTGTCAAAATATGGAATTTTAAGTTTGTGTCATATGTAACTCTAAACAATTAGTGCTAGAATGATAAAACCTTGGACATTTATAGATCAGCATGTACACTTGTGCAGCTGGGTATTTTCATCCATCTGCAATGAACTTTTACGGAGTTATGGGTCTTTATGTTGTGACAAACGTCGATTTTGACAAAGTGGAAGTGGGGCTTCTGTGAAATTTTGCAAGAATAGCTAGGGATTTGTCTATTTTTCATTTATTTGCCGCAAAATTGATGGGAACTGAAAGCTCAACCAAATAATTAGAGACTATATTTCCGTTTTGGGGAAGTTAAGGACAAAGTGATGACTTAACAAATGTATTATAGAGGTGTAAATAACATGCCCAGATTAAAGATTAGAACTGAAATAAGATGATGTTATTGCAAAACTTGGATATTGAACATTCACAGCTGAAAGGATATGTCTGATTATTCCCCCACCACCTATGGTGTGGGCTATATAGGAATCACCTTGTCTGTCAGTCTGTCCGTCCGTCCATCGCTCGCTCGCTCGCTCGCTAGGTCCGTTGGTCCGTCTGTCCGTCCGTGCCACCAGGAGAAATGAATATTGGAGCATAACTCCTAAACAGCATAACCTAGGCCATATTTTCTTAACTATATGCCCTAGAGATATTTAGTTTGGTACACTGATACATCTTGGGACAGTGCTTAGTGTCATGTTCCAGTATTAGGTCACTGTGACCTTTGACCTTTGACCTTTGACCTATATAATAGAAAAACTGTGTCCGGGCTTGACTCCCAAACAGCATTACCAAGAAACACCAAATTTGGTGTGTGGATGCATCCTGGTGAGCAAGAGTGTCATGTTACAAAACTAGCATAAGTATCTCATGAAGCTGCACATTTTGATTGGTAACATATAAAGGTCAAGGTCATCCTTCAAGGTCAAAGGTCAAATATATTGGTCAAA
>JAULCE010083433.1:0-12866 GCA_032359355.1 Macoma nasuta | reverse complement strand
GATCAGACGCCGCCTTGTAAGGCGGCGTCAGATCTGGGACTGCACTATTTTCAATGGCGCATTTAGGCGACTTTGGCTGTGAAAGAGTTAACCTCTTGGATGTCTGTTGGAGATTTTCACAAAGCCTTTATGCATACAGTCGAACTTTGATAGGTCGAGCTCAGTTGGCTCGAATTTATGCTTGTCGAACAGATTATATTTTGACCAAAACATAAATGTTTTGGTTGTGCAAGCACACATATGAGTTGCAGGGAGTATTTCAATAAGTCTCAATTACCAGAATATCAAAATAGTTCCTCCAAATTCGAGCTAACAAAGTTTGACTGTATTTAAAATTCCATAGGCGTAGTAATTATTGATAGGGGTTAGAATGGGTTAATTTTTGATCACAGTTATTTAAAGCAACGAATATAATATCCTCTTTATCACATAAACATCCGTACAGTCATTTTTATGGAAGAAAATTGTATTTTTGCAGTTCCGCTGCCCTATATAATTTTTGCGCCAACACATTAACGTCGTTTATGATAACGTCATCAAGGTGATGGCATTTGCATATTATAGACACGACCGTGCCATTATATTGTCACTGCCATATGATTTTTCTGGCCCTGTAAAATGTGCACGGTCATGTGATAAATTAGGATATTGTAAAAACGATGGAAAAAAGGAAAAATAAATTATCTTTATTTTATTGTTTGTTTTTATTTTAAGCATGCTTGTACTTGAAATATGACTATTTGGAATATACAAGAAATATCATTTGCCATGGGTGTAAAATTTTAGACAGATATAATGAATACCTCACTTACCAGTGCCATTAAACGTATCGATTCCACTAAATCCACCAATTGACGCCTCCCCTATAACAGCCAGCAACTGAAATGGACACAATTTGAACGTCTTACACATACTTTCTTGCAGTGGATAAGCCTTTTATTCATAAGTTCCACTTATTTTTTCTAACGGGTTTCTTCATTCATGTGTCTTAGTAAAACTTGATGGTAAAATTTATTCAATTATCCTTGAATATATACATAAGCAGATCAAATATTTGACTACTTATAGTTTATAGCATAAAATTGGAAAATAAATGTAAATCAGTTAATTCAAGAAGTTTGCAAGACCCTTGTTAGAAGTGGTTCTTTCACTCTTCAGAGATTTTACTTGTCTCCTCCTCCCATTTATCCAGTGTCGGAGACGGACCACCCCGGTGCCGAAAGACGCCCCCCGCCTGTCCCTCTCCCTCTTCTTTACCGACGTTTTCAGGGCGCTTATATTTCTTTTCCCCCTCGGCAAGGGTCCGTTTGGGTGGTCCCTTGTGCATTTACTCTATTTAGTAAACGAATCAATCAGTAATGCCTTATACAGACATGTAACATATTCATTTAGTCCAGGTACTTCCGTGGTACTTATCAAATAAAAATCAATAAAAAATTAATTTGATTCTTACTGGTGAAATGATGTGTAGTGACTCTTTCAATCAGAACTTATCATCGATATAATTCCTTTTTATTGACACTGGATCATCATTTGTTTATTATAAAAACCTATATTTCAGACCATTGGTATCCATTTTGAAAACTGAGATCAATAGGTGTTTCCGGTGTATTAAGGTTAGAGGCTCCTAATAATTAAATCAACATCACACAAATGGTATCTTGCCCAACTTCAAACTTAAACATTATGTGTTTGTAAGTACAATTTGTTTGACATTATGTAAAAACACCGGAAATATACAACCACCGGATTTACCTAGTCCAACTATAATCTAATCACAACGGAAACGGGTCGACTTGGTCTAGGGGTAAAGCGGCCCTATGTCGACCAACGCTTTAGGGCGATGCGGTGTGGAGCGAAGTGACATCAACTATTCTATATACCACGGCGTTCTATACACTGTAATCTGTTATCTAGCCGTATGGTTAAACAATGGTTCTCATTCAGAATCTTTGATTCAATGTTACGCTTTTAACTTGTCTACACATTATGACACTCAGAGCATTGTGTACCTTCTCATTACTTCTACCCAGGCCCCTTCTTTATCCTTAGAGGAGACAGAAGAGGAGAAGCGGCCTTACAATAACGTCTTGCCTTTCAATGTAGGCCGCTCTCGGCTCCTTTGTATAGCTCTTGTTCCAGTCCTCCTTTCTTTTTATGGTGGGGGTTGCCTAATTGTTTGACAGTTTGTCAACAGACGACTCAAAATGACGTCATTATCATGACAAGTGCTTACGCGTCCGCCATCTTCTTATCTCCTATTTTGAGAGTAAAAAAACGTACGTACGCAAATCCGCTAAGTTACGAAATTTTAGCAAAACGGTTTAACGATTTGCGTAAGTTTGAACGTAAGCGTAAAGTTACGAATCTACGTACGCAAATACTGACGCATTGTTAGCAAAACGCTACACAGGTGATTGCTTGATTCATTTTTTGACTCACTTTACTATTTTTAGACATATGCATAAGGAATGCATTTATAGAAAGAAATGGTGAAAAGCTTGACAAGAGGACTGGTTTTGTTCAAGCCCGTAGCTTTTTTATTACAAACCCTATAAACAACGCAGACCCAATTCCAATGCCGCATTGCATTCGGCGTGTCGGATCAGGGTTTGCACTGTTTGAAAAACGGCAAAGTTCCGTTTAGCAGCCGGCGAGCCCGACCAGAATCATACTGTATAATTGGGTTGATGAAAAGGCAGATTAGACACAGTCTGGATTCCTTTTTTGTGGGTATAATGGTCAATAGCAATGCCTCCTGTTGTGACTTACCACAGTCAACGTCCAATTGAAAAAAAGAATGAGCTAGATAAAACGTCGAGTTACCAGTCGATTAACGATCCTAGATTATTTCTTTTCATAATTATGTCTAACATGCATTATGTGGCTGGGCGCCTCTTAATTAATAACGATAACCTATAGATCACGTGTGTGGATATTTCCACATAAAATAGACTGGGTAACCTAACGTCTTATATGGCGACGTAGATATATATAAACAGTTGGCAAGTATGTTCAAATGTTTTTAAAGATATAATAAATGTGTTATCGACGGCTGCTATTCAATACGAACCGTGTAAAATGCAAAGTTACTCAAAGTATCATACGGCATAACCAGCATATCTCAAATGTGTACATGACCATTTCAAGCCTCTATCTGAAATTCATACGCAATGTTTTATACAGTGTTTAATTATTCAAGTATTTTAGTAAATTTAACACTTGTATTTATCGTATTTGACGATTTTATTTGAAGTTTTCGAACCTTATTTGACTCGGCGTCACAGTTTCACAAGAAGTCTAAGAAATTCGAGCGACGTTAAAACATATAGCAGACGTTAATTCAAGCAGCCGATAATTAACAATTCAATTCAATTCTTTATTGAATTAAACATACATAGTATGCTTTGAGCAAGTGAATAAACAGCGAAAGCAATGGCATGGGTTTACAGAAGAGCTTATACAAACGTGAATGCATAAGAATAATACAAATGCATGAATACAATCATTGTCTTTATAAATTTGCAAAATATATAGATTTAGATAAATTTCTCACCGTAGTGATTGATTTCTCCGATAATAAATTTTCATTTGTTTTCAAAGTGTGCCAAGAAAAGTAATATATCTTAATGTATTTAGATCTTAACTCCGAATATTTACCGCAAGTCAGTAAAAAATAAATTCATTTTATATCAATCGAGAATTACAATTATTACACAGCCTTTTTTCTCTTGTCAAATTATGATATCTTCCCGTTTCAATCGCTAGATCATGTGATGATGTTCTAAATCTTGTAAAGGCAATTCTATATTTTGGATTTTTAATAAAGTCAAAATACTTTTCTAAATTGAATAAATAATATGCTTCTAAACGTCTTAAATTGTTGATGTCTGTGTACCATTGTTGAAAATAAATATCTAGACTACGTTATTTAATTATGTTAAATTAACTATATTATTAAATTGTTTCTACCAAATAAATAATAAGCGTCATTCTTCCAGCAAATGTTTTACATGATAAGCCCAATGAGAATTGTTTTAGTTTAAACCATGTTCTACATCAATCCGTAGCATATTACATACTTTAAAAAGTAATGATTGATCGTTTGGTGTTATTATTTTGATCCAATATTTAATCATGATCAATTTTCTTTGCACAAACATGGGAATTCTACCTAGCTCACCATAAAGCCCATCGGGTCCTTTGTGATATCTCCATACTCCAGCAGAATAATTAAATGCGGGAGATGCCAGCAAGTCAAATAATTTACTGTTTTGTGAAATTGGCAAATTTAATTGGTTGCAGACTATAAACAGATTATGCAATGAAAACGAAGCTTGTTGTGCTACTCGATTCCGTGTTCGATTCCAATTTCCAGGCCGACCATTTCTCCGGAAAAAACCGGAGATCTCCGGATTTTTCCGGATTTTAAAAATATTCTCCAGAACCATTGTCAAGCAGCATGGATCATAATGAGACGCCGTGTAACACGGCGTCTCATTGGGATCTAAGCTGTTGCAAATGCCATCATAGTTTTTTCACACATAAAGGTGAATATTTGCCAAGATATCCGGATTTTTCCTGGTCCAATTATGGTCACCCTGAATTTCCATTCTTATAAAAGTGAACTCCAAGTTATTTGAATGATTTCACTGTTTCTATGAGTGAGTCATGCATGCCAAAAATCATGGTTAGTGTGGCGTCCATTCTCAAATATCATTATTTTTGTTTTGTTTTTACATTAATTTTTAAATTCCACATGGTGCAATATGCCTCTACATCATTTAACATAGATTGTAATGAGAGTGGATCTTGGGTAAATACTTCTGCGGCAATCATCGGCAAAACATATTAAGAACAATTGTAAATTGTGTATGTCGATAATACCATTTACATTACTGTGAATTTTATTCATAAGATCATTTAGAAAAAAATAGACTCGATATGCTGCTTGCTGGATCTCCCTGCATTACTCCAACAGAGTACATGGATTTAATTGCATTGATAAACTTTGTGCTTATATTTTCATTTGCCACAGATATAATCTGTCGATTATGTCAAACAATTTCTTCCAGTCAAGAAATGCAATGTATAGTTTCTTTTTGTTTCCTACTTATAAGTGCGTGCAGGATGAATAATAACCCTAACCCCTGTCTACCGTTGATTTTCCATTCTGAAAACCGAATTGATTGTAAATAAACTTATCTAATTCGGCCAATTTGGTCATACGAGTAATTAAAAATTTGGAATATAATTTTGTATTTATGTAAGAGTTATCCCCCGAAAGTTTGTTGGCTCATGATTACCTCCCTTGAATAACGGTATAATAATCCCTTCTCCCAAGCTGTGAGGGTAGGGACCATCAGAATATATTTTGTTGTAAAATTGCATTAATAATGGGGATAATTAACAAAGGAATGCTTAAGTATGTCTGCGATTCAATGATCCACTCCAGGACTTTTCGAAAAAAAAAATTCAGCAAAACAGCTGTTCTGTTTCATTATTTTTGTTTCGTAAAAATAAGTTTCTTGCTCTATTGAATTCTTTATGTGCTTTATAACATTCTTTATCAAACCAACTATTGTTCTTAATATGTTGTTGTTGTTGTTTGCGTTCGCCGTATGGCAGTATTGCATGGTGCTGCGCTTTGGTTAGGAGAGTGCCTTAACGGCTCAGCACCTCTGACTTCGACTCTCCTGGTGACTTATGAGCTACACCTGGGACTGAAACCCGGCCGGTCACATTATTCTGACACCGAAGAACCAGTGTCATGCTAACCCGAAATCCTGAGCGTCAAGGAGGGAAGTCATTACTACCAATTTTCAAGTCTTTGGTTTGACCCGGCCCGGGGATCGAACCCTGGACCTCCCGATCCGTACGCGGACGCTCTAACCACTGAGCTATGGGGACGGTCTTTCTTAATATAATTGGAGGAATTTGTTGTCGATTTCTTTTGCTTTACAAAAACTTTAAATGAACTCGACAGTCTGGTCAACACTATTGTTAATTAAATTATCAGCCAACTGTAGTAAAGTATCGCTAGTCGAAATGTTCACGTTTTTCACGAATCGCGAAAAACGTGAACACATCCGCCATGCGAAAATAACTACTTATACAGTGTTAAAGAATAACTCGTTGGTTGATCTTGATCCAAACTGGAAGCTTGGTGTTCAAAGACTAGCGGACTAGCTGGAAAAGAATAGCTTTCCTTCAACTGTTTGTAAAATTATGTGTGCAGCCTACCCAAACAAGGAAGACACACACAGACACATATAACAAACATAAAGTGAGGGTGAAAATAGGAGGACTGCCTTCGAACAGTCAGCAGCAGGATTGCACCCTGGAGTTTAACCGGTTTAGGGGCGCCCAACCTCACACGTGTCCTATTCTCATCCTAATAGACGAACATATTTTCACCTGTCCGACTTCTCCACAACGCTAATGATGGCAAAACGGTTGTAAAAAATGTAAAACATAGCCATATAAGAAACAATCAAATACCTGGATCCGTCAATCACTAATGTACTCAATAACTTATCTGAAGTCAGAGTAACTGTAAAGAAGCCATTTTAGCTCTACTGGCCAAAGGCCAGAGAGCTTATGTCGTCACGCGGTGTCCGTCGTCCGTGCGTCCGTGTGTGCGTGCGTCCGTGTGTCAGTGCGTCCGTGTGTCAGTGCGTCCGTAAACAATTGTTTGTTTATTCTCTACAGTCTTCAGTTTTGATCGTATCTTAAACTTATACAGTAGTTAGATATCAATGAGAGCTCGGTTCCTTTCCATAACCAGCCATATCCGCCCATGCATGACTGGATTACGGCCCTTGAATTGGTCAAAATTGCTAAAATCGGCTTATTTACACCATTAAGTTCTTATTTCGTTTTGGATCTTTACTAAACCTATACAGAAGTTAGTTATCTATGACAGCTCGGTTCCTTTTGAAAATCAGCCAGACCAACTCATGCGCGACAGGATTATGGCCCTTGAAATGGTAAATTTTTGCCATAATTAAGCTTGTTTATGTAATAAAGTCTCCATTTCTTTTCGGATCTTCACCAAACTTTTATAGTTACTAGATATCTGTGACAGCTCGGTTCCTTTCAAAAACCAGCCAGATTTGCTCATGCATGACTTGATTATCTCCCTTAAATCATAAAAAATTGCTATAACACAGCTTGTTTACGCCATAAAGACTCCATTTCAAATCCGATCTTCACCAAACTTATGCAGCAGTTAGATATCTATGACAGCTTGGTTCCTTTTGACAATCACTCAGATCAACCCATGCATGACTGGATTATATCCCTTGAAATTGTCAAAATTGCTATAATTCAGCTTGTTTACGTGATTAAGTCTCCATGTCTTTTCTGATCTTCACCAAACTTATACAGTAGTTAGATATCAATGACAGCAAGATTCCTTTCGAAAATCAAAGGTCCTTGAAATTGTCAAAATTGCTACATTGCAGCTTGTGAACACAAGTCTCCA
Source organism: Macoma nasuta (assembly GCA_032359355.1). NCBI lineage: Eukaryota > Metazoa > Mollusca > Bivalvia > Cardiida > Tellinidae > Macoma > Macoma nasuta. The sequence continues at coordinate 5,380 of JAULCE010083433.1, read as the reverse complement.
TTTATTCTCCGATCTTCACCAAACGTTTGCTTATTCATATTCATTTTGTTGCTCATACATACATGCTTTGATTTGAAAATGATCAAACGAACCAAGCCAGTAGAGCACATGCCCTCATGGGCCTCTTGTTTTATGTACGGGTACGATAGAACGGGCACAATACGAACAGTTGACATCCCCTATATTGAACAAATGCCTGTCAATTTATTCAACTGTTTTAGCTGTATAGTATTTAACATACAGATAGGTGTCTCGCAAACAATTAAACTTGCAACTAAAGCAACTTGTCGTACACCTGACCCCAGCTCGTTTACAATCTTTTATTGACAACATATGTTCAAACCATATCAGACTTCAATTCAGCGGACCAACGCATATATTTGTTAAACAGTGAACATATTTGCTCTTTAAAAAGTAGACAACTAATCAAGTCCTCCGGTAATAGATACAGATACGAAAGCACAACCAACAATTGAATTGGTTTTGAATATATGGGTAACCATGCATATACCATGCTGCATGATACCGCAGGTTACCTCCCTTACTTCAGCACATCACGCAAGGTTACAAATTTGGCATAAACAGACATTGAAACCATTTAATAAGTTGTGAGACAGCAGAAGGTTACACTTGAAATGTAGTTAATACATATAAACGGTCTTAGCAGTTAAATAACCTTAAATCACATAATGTTGGCATTGCTACTGTACTCTAAATCTGTTTGCTTGCATTTGTATGCTGCCTTGTGAAAATTCATTAAAAAGCCGCAGCTTGTTTTTTCTAATTCTAATTCATGTATGAGCGCACTTACATTCCGAAACAGATCGCCACATGTTTCAAATATTTTAAGTGCATATTCTTGTTTCAATTATCGTAGTAGAGAGGCCTTACTGCAATAATATATCCGAAGAAGACAAGCACAATTGTGTTAAAGCAGTTGAGTGCTATAGGTTACTTGTCATTCGCAATGGGAATCCGCATCTCCTGTTACACCCTTGCAATATCACACATAAAGAACTTTTATAAGTAATCCTATAACATATTGGCTTCTCATACAAACGTTTAACCTGTCCACTGCCCTACCCGAGTGTAGTACATTTGCAAACAGCTTGGATCCTAATTAGACGCCGATTAACTCGGCGTATCATTTTGGGTCCGAGCTGTTCGACACTCGACCAATATTTTTTACCAAAGTTCCAGGGAGTATGTTAAGTCTAAAGCGGAAGTAGAACATGTATTGCGCCTGTGCCTGGCAGCGAAGGGGTTTAGCTATAAATCAGGATCAAAGAGCTGAGAGAACCCAGGTCCGAATCCTCTCAGTTAACTACATATAACTGAGGCATATGCATTTCAGGACAAGTACAAACACAATTGTATGCAACCACAGCATCTTAGTCAATGGTCTATTAGCTATATATATAAAAGTGTAAACCATGTAGACCCGTATAAAAGAGCTTCCTTGCGTTTAAGAAAATACACATAAACAACAATTTAAGCAGCCATGTTATCTGAATACCACTAATAAAGCAAACGGTGTAGACCTAGATAAGATCCTCACATAAATATCTTACCCGGACCATTTTGCCACACGACAAAATGGCATGTTTAGAATATGCACAAAAGCACTATGAAATCTATAAACACTCCAATCAAGTATGAGGAGCCATCACGATGATCTATGCACAGTTTTGCTCAAAGCTAATCGACAAACAAACGACAATGGTTTAGTATAACAAGTTTGTTATTTATACAAACGTGTAAACCAAGCAAACAGTGTTAACCCTGGTCAAAGGCCCGCACGCAGATATCTGATCCAGATCAGCAATTTCATGCTCAAAACTCATAGGACAAAGCGTAAATGGTTTTAAGTATGTTTGCCTATCTATAAACAAAAATATTACTATTACTATTATTACTATTTATAAATAAAACATGTATACCCGGAACGGAGAACTGTTATCTCCCAGGTCCGGACCCGCTCAATATAACACAACCCACGAATGCATCTAAGATCCAGTGAAGAATGCAAACAGTCAAGACACGGGTCAAATACTCCTGCGATAATATCTGATCCGGACCCGCACAGTTATGCTCAAAACTCGTAGAACAAGGCTCTTCGTTCCGTATCTACACTGTGTACAAATGAGTATAAATAGCCAACATGGTATAACAAACCATGCACGTTTTATCCTTTGAGCTTTTAGCATAACTGTGCAGATCCGGATCAGAGATCATCGTGAGGCTCTGTGAGCGACCGAGGTTTACACTGTTCGCACTTTTCACTGGACTTTGGGTGCATTTATGTGTTATTTTGAGCGGATCCGGTGCTGAGAGCTACCGGCTTTCCTTACCGGGTCTACATTGTCTACAATTCTGTATAAGCAGCAAACATGGTGTAACAAACCATTCACGCTTTGTCTCAATATATCTATTTGGATGATGGCTTGCCACTTCGATGTGATCTATCGATATCTGCGATAACCATGGGTACCTTTTCGGCGTCAAATTTAAAAGTGTCTGTTGTGATTAGTTTCAGATAAAATATTTAAGCGTAATAAATCACAATAAATCACAAAAACAATTAAATATTTTTGTACATTCCGAAACTGTTAACACGGGACTTAAATTTGTTGCAAAATAGTGAATTCCCAGATCTAATCTTTGACTGCACTATTTTCTACGGCGCAATTAGGCGACTACAGTGGTGAAAGGGTTAACTGCTTGTACACTTGCAGCACTATTTCATCGGTGTACTCATCACTGGATTCGTTTTCTCCCTAGCGAAACGGGTTTTATCTGTTTTGAGTTTTTCCACTTTCGCCTCCAAAACACTCAATACACCTCTCACAATAGCATTTATCTGCCTGTTCGACAATTCGTCAATAAAAATTATGATTGCTTCTTTGAACGAGTCTTTCAACGACTCGGCAATCGCCTGACCCTCAGTTTTAAAAGTTTAACGAGTAATGACTGGCGAGGCAGGAATAGAATCAGAGGTTTGTTCCTGGTTACGGCATATGTATAGGTCATATGTATTGAGGTTGTGATAATAAGTATATTGAAAAACACTGTGTCCTCTGTTATTGATGTTTCATGATAAAATGTTTGCCTGACATTTTGAAAACAAATAAACCCATACGTTCAAATTTGATCTCAACATTTTATCTCGTACGTTATACGCATCAAAATGCCAGTTGTGTCATCTGATGTTACACTTCAATACATCTTCAATACCAGACTTTTGGTGTAGAGTACTTATGAGACAATGAATTAATATGTCTAATATATTGAATTAAAAATATAAAACAAAAGGGGGTACGATGAACCTTCAAAATGTGCCTTTACAACTTTGTTATTTCAAACACCAGATTAACCATTTATAAACCATTTGAAACGATTATTACTGCAAACGTTGACAAACTCTCATCAGTTATTATAACGTCCGTCCCAAACGAAAATTGGGTCGCGCATAACTCTAAACGTATATGTACTACTGACTTGAATCTCCATGGATATTTTATTCAGGGTGTAAACTTGTGCACCTGGGTATTTTCATCAAGCCAACATTCATCTTTTCGGATTTACGTGACAAGTGGCGATTTTGACAAAGTGGAAGTGGATGTGGGGTATCTGTTTCCTATGTACACATTTCTAGTTTTACAGTGAATCATCATATGTCCAGCATTGTTCACCTATTTCATGTACGGAATGTCTAAAACTAGTTCCAGTTTTAGGGACAGTCTCTTTAATAGTTTAGTTCAAGTTTTATGCTTACTTCACGATATACAAATCGCTGGCTAAGCCCCACTCTTGATACCGTTTGAAATGATTGTTGGTTTAGGGACTACCCTTTAATCTAAGACCTCGGTCACACGGACATGGGCAAATAGTGTAGATAATCATCGAACGGATCCTAATGAAATAGTCAGATCAGGGTTTACATCCTTTGCCTCCCGTACTACAAAAATTTATTTCGTTTATTAATTTTCTGGGTGAGCGAAGATCCAGAGTACTTCCGGTACAGCAAAACCTCTTTACAGCGACCACTTCTAAAACCCGCGCTGGTGCTTGTCTAGACTATTGACTGCTTCATGCAGCACATAAGTGATGCAGAAAGCTCCTCTTGGAGCTTTCTGCATTACTTTTGTGAAGAATGAAGCTGCAACCAGTCTTTAGAAATCAATATGCCTGATTTGTAAGTGGTCGATGTAGACAGGATCACTACATGTCGTTTAGTCGCAAACAAACACAAACAGTGGCGCACCTGCTTTTCTTAACCATCTAACACGTTTCGCACTGTGAGTTGGTAACATTTACAAACTGTTTTGAGCCAGAGTTACTCGGCGTCTGATCCCGTTACAAACAGCAAATACTTATATAACGCTTTAAACGAAAACAGAAATTTGTCATATTTTCATATTATTTGCAAAACGTTTACGCTACGTGTAGGCGGTAAAGATTAGCGTTACCCCTGCCATACGGGTATGGGCATACGTAGCATAAACCTCCTGCTGGCTAAGCTGCTTGCAGTTAATACCATCACAGCACTTCGTAGTGGCTAATGTATTAAAGTGAAAAATACCTATTTCGTGTTCTCGCCCACACCAAATATAATGTCAAAGGACGGAGCTGAGAGTTTAATCCTTACCTTACCAACCGTGACCGTAGGTTATTGCTACACAGGTAGAGCCCGGTAGGAAAGCCTTTTTTCATCTAGCCAGTATTGATGGCCTGGTCAAACAGTTTTTAGCCAGATGAGACGTTAAATTACTTCAGCTGTATGTAAACGGCTTAAAGCCAGACCAGGCTCATTGTAAATTGATCAGTTGTGTAAAACAACTTACAAAAACTTGCTAACTTCAAATAAAAAAACGAATGTCTGAGCAGACGACACAATTCGCGTTGCCTAAAGGTTTGATTTAATTCATCAACGTATATTTGACGAACTCGTGCGTTAAAGCGTGTGATTAGATTAACCCTTTCGGCGCCAAATTTTAAACTGTCGTCTGCGACAAATTTCAGATGAAAAAATAATATTTTTACGAATAGAAAAATCAAATGATTTCAAAAATGTTACACTTGCCGAAACTTTTATCATAAGACTTATTTATGTAGCAAAAAGTGATATCCCTGATCAGACGCCGTCTACGGGTTGGGACTGCACTCTTTGCCATGACGCATTTAGCGACTACGGTGGTGTAAGGATTACACATTGGTTGTACCAAGGTTGAACTACAGCCGGGTTTTGGCAATGCTTATTTGAAGCGATTCAGCGCATATGCAATATTTATAAACTGAAGTATTGGCAAATAAATCGACCGAGTGTCATACAGCTTGGATCCGGATGAGACGCAGAGTACTCGGCGTCTCATCCGGATAT